>NJDC01004591.1:0-15544 GCA_002245475.1 Calephelis virginiensis
CATTATACCAGCTGATATTTAAAGTGTTTTTCTGTGTTATTTTGTTATTAGAGGGTGCCTGGAAGAGATCGCTGACTTGGCGATAAGGCCGCCTTTGCGTATCTTATAATTTAAGTTTTACATACATACATACATATCTTCACGCCAAGTCCCTTACGGGGTAGGCATAAGTTTTATTTGATGTATTTGTAATTTCTCTGTATTTGGTGCACAGTAAAGAGTTATTGTATTGTATTGTATAGATCCGCTCGATGGCCAAGTTGTACAAACCTTTGTAAATTGTAGTTCATGTGTTATTCTGATGTATAAATTATATTGCTGTAGAGTTTCATCTTAATCCATTCAGTAGTTTTTATAATAATAACTCTTTATTTGTGTTTAATTAGGGTACATGGAGGTCCCCGTGTTGGTCCGGGCTCCTTTGAAGAATAGACCATATGCCTTCCTGCAAGGCAGCTCGTAAAAGGCGAGCAAAGGCTTACCGTCACTAACACCGTGACATCTGACTAGGTGGTAGAGTTTCGCAGCGACTCACCCGGATTGGTACCACCGCCTTACCTATTCCTGCTGCCATAACGTCATGACGTGTTCCGGTTCGGAGAGTAAGGTAGCCGGTAACTTACTTTTGCTCATCCCGCCCTCAGGTTGGCAACGCACCATTACCACTTTTGGTGTCTCTAGGCGGCGGGAATTTCTTACCATCAGGAAATCCATCTGCTTGTTTGCCTTCCAATATCATAAAAAAAGGCGTTATAACAACCATTTATGATTTGCCTATTTCACCAGACTTAACTGGTATAGAAATGTTAATAAAGGCTTACATAACAATGTTATCTCTTAATGCTAAAGTTTATCAAACATTGTTAAATGATTTAATTATTACATTTCCAATAGTTTCTTTTGAATTTATTTAAATTTTAATTATAATTTAATTCAATCAAATAATATACGCCATATCTAAAGTTATTTGTGATTTTAATTTTTTATAACTGCATTTATGATGCATTTGTAATACCTGTTCATTATTTTAAAATATAACTAACAAACTAAGGCTGAGATTTTGATATATTTCTATGGACAGCTGTATAACAGGACCCGTTGTCAGTTTGGCTAAAGACCCTAGAGCCAAACTCACCCGACATTACACTGAAGACATCCCGGACGTCAGCCTGTACGAGATTCGGATGGCCCTGAAACAACTGAAGAACAATAAGGCGCCGGGGGACGATGGAATTACTGCTGAGCTACTGAGAGCGAGTTGAATGCCAGTACTTAAGGTCCTCCAGAAGCTTTTTAATTCCGTCATCCTCGAAGGTAGTGTTCCAGAAGCTCAAAGACTTGAGCAAGATGCTCGGTCACCTCGATAGAGTTTCCCAACAGGTGGGCCTTAAGATAAACTTGGATAAGACGAAAGTCATGTTCAACGTTCATGTTACGCCTATACCAGTTCACGTTGGGAACTCAATTCTTGAAGTTGTTGGTCAATATGTAAACCTAGGTCAAGTTATTCAATTAGGTAAATCCAACTTCAAGAAAGAGGTCGATCGCCGAATCCAACTCGGATGGGCAGCGTTTGGGAAGCTAAAGTGTATATTCTTGTCCAAATTACCGCAGAGCCCAAAGTCGAAAGTCTTCGACCAGTGTGTGTTACCGGTGATGTCATATGGAACTGAGATATGGCCGTCAAATGTTGGCCTCTTAAATAAGCTCCGAGTCGCTCGGTGTTTCTCTGTTTGATATGATCCGCAATTCAGAGATCCGCCAGAGAACGAGAGTAACGGACATAGTCCAGAGAGTCAGCAAGCTGAAGTGGCAATGAGCAGGCCACGTTGCTCGCAGAACCGACATCCGCTGGGGAAGATCTGATCTGGTCAAAGTCGCGGGGAGTCGCTGGATACAAGCAGCTGGCGACCGGGAATTGTGGCGCTCTTTGGGGGAGGTCTATGTCCAGCAATGGACGTCCTCCAGCTGATGATGATGATGACGAATTAACGATTCCATTAAAATAAATAATTAAATTCAATTAGATACATAAATTCAAATAAATATGTCAATTCCAATAAGTTATACAATAAATCATTTGCGTGAAAGAGTAACTCAGAATATACAATATTAGTATAAATTGTAGGTATTATTTAGTTGTCTTTATTAAAAGTATAATTCCAACCATTAATATTTAAAAATCATTAAATGCTAGCAGGAAAAATTGGAAAAACATTTGCCTTAGTCCTTGAATGCACCTTTCAAATACTCATTCGATTGTCGAGCTTTTTGTGAGGTGTAAAGTTTGAAACAACTAAGTTTACCATACTTTTTGCAATAAATGATAATTTCTGGAATTATAGATTTTTTAAAAAAATGTGGACTAACTACTTTCCTACTGAGCAGCCCATAAGCGGAAAGAATCGATTCGATTATTAAGACCAAAGACTATACGTTATAACTATATATAGTACACATTTGCTAATCTCTCCTAAGACCAAGAATACGACACGGCGTGGCAGACTTATGGTACCAAATCCTACCATCATATCGCTAGTGCTTACCACTGTCGCATCTGGTCTAGAACATTGAAATCACTCATCAAGAGACCTACAAATTCAGCTGCAGGATGGTAACGCACTATCACCACCATTGGTGTTTTTATAAGTAACGATCGTCAGGATACTCTTTAAATTTTCATTATTTATTCTGATTATTTCTTTATTACTTGAGTTTTGTTCAGCTCAAAATTAAACAATTTAAATATAAATTTTGTAAAGTTTTGTAAGGCAAGCCTATTGGACTAAGTAACTTAAGTGAGCAACTATACCTGCTGGCAAATACAGAAACATTAATGTCATAGATATTAAGTTCCTATTTTCCAAATGATAATGTTAAATGGTAATTTCGTTAATGTATGAACATCGAATATACGCAATCCGTACATAGCCCGGTGAAGTTGTAAAAACCTTGCGGTTAGCAACAAATTAGCCATTCAAAAAAAAAGCAATCCATAATAACAGGAAATAATGGAGATCCTACTCATAAAGACTTCGAATGCATTTGTCGCACCCTGTATAAACGTGTAGGTAGAGTAACTCCTCTCATACTCTCCTAAAGTCAAGTAACGTTCGAAAGCCGGACTAAAAAGCCTGGCGCTCGATCGAATACTGCACGTAAGGCTGTGTTCACTGAGAAGAGAGATACGATTTGTAAACAGCAAAACCGCTGGGGAAGAAAGGTTCTCGAGTGTCAGCCCGGAGGACGTAGTGTTGGACGACCTCCCATCCGTTGGACTGATGATCTGGTCAAAGTCGCGGGGAGTCGCTGGATACAAGCAGTTGGCGACCGTGAATTGTGGCGCTCTTTGGGGGAGGTCTATGTCCAGCAGTGGACGTCCTCCGGCTGATGATGATGAAGACGAATCAACGATTTCATTAAAATAAATAATTAAATTCAATTAGATACATAAATTCAAATAAATATGTCAATTCCAATAAGTTATACAATAAATCATTTGCGTGAAAGAGTAACTCAAAATGTCGCATATACGAGTACAATATTAGTATTAATTGTAGGTATTATTTAGTTGTCTTTATTAAAAGTATATTTGCAACCATTAATATTTAAAAATCATTAAATGCTAGCAGGAAAAATTGGAAAAACATTTGCCATAGTCCTTGAATGCATCTTTCAAATACTCATTCGATTGTCGAGCTTTTTGTGAGGTGTAAAGTTTGAAAAGACTAAGTTTACCATACTTTTTGCAATAAATGATACTTTCTGGAATTATAGATTTTTTTAAAAATGCGGACCAACTACTTTACTACTGAGCAGCCCATAAGCGGAAAGAATCAATTCGCTTACTAAGACCAAAGACTATACGTTATAACTATATACAGTACACATTTGCTAATCTCTCCTAAGACCAAGAATACGACACGGCGTGGCAGACTTATGGTACCAAATCCTACCATCATATCGCTAGTGCTTACCACTGTCGCATCTGGTCTAGAACATTGAAATCACTCATCAAGAGACCTACAAATTCAGCTGCAGGATGGTAACGCACTATCACCACCATTGGTGTTTTTATAAGTAACGATCGTCAGGATACTCTTTAAATTTTCATGATTTATTCTGATTATTTCTTTATTACTTGAGTTCTGTTCAGCTCAAAATTAAACAATTTAAATATAAATTTTGTTTAGTTTTGTAAGGCAAGCCTAATGGACTAAGCAACTTAAGTGAGCAACTATTTCCCACTGAGTAGTGAGAAATAGTACCTGTGGGCAAGTACAGAAACATTAATGTCATAGACATTAAATACCTATTTTCCCAATGATAATGTTAAATGGTCATGTTACTAGGTGGTAGAGTTTCGCAGCGACTCGCCCGAATTGGTACCACCGCCTTACCTAATCCTGCCGCCATAACGTCAGTGCTTGCTGTTCACGTGTTTAGATTCGGAGGGTAAGGTAGCCGGTAAACTTACTTTTGCTCGAGGCCTAAAATCCTGACCTCAGGTCAGCAATGCACCATTACTATCTTTGGTGTCTCTAGGCGGCGTGAATTTCGTACCATCGGGGAAACCGTCTGCTTGTTTGCTTTCCTATAACATAAAAAAATGTTAATGTTAAACAATTATAACAGAACTAACGACGTTTTCATTACTAGTTTAATTTTCTGATATTCTGTTATGGAAACAGAGGTACTAAGCCTGCGGTTTATCTGGTGGCAAGTGATCACAGCTGCGCCAGAACAGCAGCAATACCAGGGGACCACAGAAGATCATCTTAAGAAGTTAACATAAATATAACCTTTATCCAATAATGTTGAAATCTTTTCGTGTAATTGAAGATGAAAACGAAAATGTAAGATCTAGCGATGTCTTACATCATAATTGTGATCTCCAAAAAGGAAAAGAAACAAAACAGAGTAAAAACGTTTCCAAAAAATCGAATCAATCAAAAATTATTATTTCTTGTCGTCGTGGCTAGGCAAAAATCTAAGATACAGCAATCTTATAAAAGATTGTTAGAAACCAGATATTCAAACTTATGTTATGGTAACTTGTTGACATGATTGGAAAATTTATTAAATGTGTTGAAGTTTACTTTGGCCTGATTATGTAGGTGATTATTACAAATCATAGAAAAAATCCAAGTACCTTTTCAGTAAGTTGTCACGATACCGATTAGTGGTCAATATGTCTGTACCTGGTTTTGTGTACAAATCAAATTTTCTTTTATATGTATACTTAAATAATATTTTTTTGTATGTTAATTTCGTTAATGTATGAACATTGAATATACGCAATCCATACATGATAGCCCGGTGAAGTTGTAAAAACCTTGCGGTTAGCAACAAATTAGCCATTAAAAAAAAAAGCAATCCATAATAACAGGAAATAATGGAGATCCTACTCATAAAGAATTCGAATGCATTTGTCGCACCCTGTATAAACGTGTAGGTAGAGTAACTCCTCTCATACTCTCCTAAAGTCAAGTAACGTTCGAAAGCCGGACTAAAAAGCCTGGCGCTCGATCGAATACTGCACGTAAGGCTGTGTTCACTGAGAAGAGAGATACGATTTGTAAACAGCAAAGCTATATTTAAAATAATATTCTTTATAATGTCTATTTTTTTGTTGCATTTGCTGCTTTCATTTCGTTGCTTCGAATAGGGATATGCAATTACTGTATTATGTAATGCATTTTTTAAACACAGTAATTGTAGGGTACCCTAATGTGTTAAAAAGTCCTGCCAGTAAATATTAATAAATAAATATACAAATATCCTTGGAAAAGTTACATAAATTTAATCTTACCCTAAAGTATGCAAATTAAAACTATATCCCTACTGCTACATGTTTAAGTGTTAGTAAACGACACTAGAATTGATAAATTCCCAGACCCGGAAATACAAAATTGTCAAAACCCCGAGTTGGTCCGGGCTCCTTTGTAGAATAGACCCTCTGCCTTCCTTGCCAGGCAGCTCGTAAAAGGCGAGCATAGGCTCACCGTCACTAACACCGTGGCATCTGACTAGGTGGTAGAGTTTAGCAGCGACTCGCCCGTATTGGTACCACCGCCTTACCTATTCCTGCCGCCATAACGTCATGACGTGTTTCTTACCATCAGGAGCTTCGCTTGTTTGCCTTCCAATATCATAAAAAAAATGATGTAACAACTACAAAATAAATAATTTGTATAAAATAAAATAAAAATGCACACCACTACGTGTTAGAACATGTTGGTATCCTTAGCTATCTTTGTAACAACTTCTTATCATACTCGTACATATTCAATTATATAATTTTTATATTTCATTTCACTTTAAAAGAATTGTTACAACTGACACTTGGCACTCGATACTTCCCGCCTACCACGTACGGGTCTTGTCTTAAAGACATGTGCATACGTCTGATTTTTTTATATTTCTTACCGATAAAGTGCAATTTTAGCAATGTGGTAATTAAAGGAACAAAACGCTATCGCACCCGCTTTGCTTATGTCAGGAAATCAGTCTGTGACACGAGAGGCAGTCTTTGTTGTAACAAGGTACGTGCCTTTGCTAACCAATGTTCTTTTAAAGCCAGCAAAATAAAGTTACTTCTAACTTTTTTACCTCATTAGGAAGAATTTACTGCTCAATAATTTAAGTAACGGGGCTCGAAGTAACTTCTAATAAACACGTACCTATTCTGTCTTTATGGGATGGTTAAACATTCATTTAAAACATTTTTTGACTGCTATTCATATGACAAACAAGCAGTTGGATTGTGATAGTAATACTTATGATCCCTGTTGATACCAGGTTAAACTTACTTTAAAGAATATCGGCCATCCCGGCCTCAGGTTGGCAACGCATCGTTACCACTTTTGGCGTCTCTAGGCGGCATAAACTTCTTCCTATCAGGAAATCTGTCTGCTTGTTTGCCTTCCATTATTATAAAACAATCTGTTTATATGATACAAGCTGTTGCGGTGAAATTCGTACCACCAGTCCATTTTAAATGGGGAAAAAGAAAATGTTGTTTTCTTAGTTTCCTGGATGTAAAAAAATCCTTTATCTGAATCCGGATAAAATTATCCTTTGTCCGTCTCCTGGTTCTTGGAATGTAGATTCTATCAAATTTCAATTAAATCTTCTAAATTCTTGAGTTACAAATAGTATTATTAACCACCACTTTCTTTTAAATATAGATAAGCCAAGCACCTCATAAAATACGAACTGCGATTTGTTTGTGTGACCTTAACGAGGTGGTAGAGTTTTTTGATTACTTTCTCCGATTTGTGCCTTTACCTATTTTTGTTAGCATAACATCAGTTCTTACCGATGTCTTATTCCAGTTTGAGGGTAGGGTGGCTGGTTACTTATTTAAGCTAAAGACTTACCACCCTGATCTCCATACGCGCTTATATGCCGGCTATAAGCGGCCTATAGGTATATGTATAGGAAATCCGATTTTGTATTTCAATGTCGGTACCCAATCAAACATATAAAACCAAAGTAGTGACCCTGAAGGATCTTTTAACTACACCAACACTGTGTATTAAGGGTGAACTAAAAATGAAACAACTTAAAACAAAACATATACAAAATAACATTTAAAACAGCGAGGACGAACTTAAGTACTGCACAAAGCACAATAGTTTCGTAGCGTACTTCATTAGTACTTTAAAATGCGTTTCCAACTCGACGCCATTGTTATAACTGGAGCTTTCAAACCGACAGATGTTCAGAATATATTTCCTGGGTGAGAATTGCATAGATTTGCTAAGTGCCTTCCGTACTTTTTTAGGTCATAGATTGAGGGACAAATCATTTTATTGTTTCTTTCGATATTATTGTGTGAGTGTGTGTGTAAGTCTGTCTGTCTCTCTGTGGCATCCTAACTTTGAACCGGAATACGGATGCTCGAAGATGGTGAGATTTTTTTATGATATTGCAAAGCAAATAAGCAGAAGTATTTCCTGATGGTAAGAAATTCACGCCTCCTAGAGACACCAAAGGTGGTAATGGTGCGTTACCAACCTGACGCCGGGATGTTAGGCATCGAGCAAAAGTAAGGTTACCGGTTACCTCACCCTCCAAACCGGAACACAGGAATAGGTAAGGCAGTGGTACCAATCCGGGTGAGTCGCTGCGAAACTCTACCACCTAGTCAGAGATCACGGTGTTAGTGACGGTAAGCCTATGCTCGTTTTTTACGAGCTGCCTGGCAGGAAGATATTCTATTCTGCAAAGGAGCCCGGACCAACAAGGGGATAGATGCGGATTTTTTTGTTTGAATGCGGACGTGATAGAGATTTTTCTTAGCTGAATTACATAAAGGTCTGGTGGGATGCTATAATTATTAATAACTAATATATGTATAATAATAAGACATTAAACTCATTAGATATGCTTAAGATCGTGCGTGTTGGATAAGGACCAATTCTTCTTTTTATTACCGTCTGCTTGTTTGCCTTCCAAGTTCATAAAAAAATACTTTAATATAAATTTAGTTTTGTTGGTGTAAAAATAAGAAAAGTTTGGTTGGTTACCCCGCTGGTTCGGTTATGTAGGAAGAATGGCAGATGAAAATCTACCAATACATATATATTTATTTTTTTTTATTTCGTCTGTATATTAATCGTTTTATATTCGGTCATTACAGATAAACTGCGGACACAATCACTTCTTTCAAACACAAAGACATAATTTGTGACTCATAATTCGTTACTCGTCGACTATACTTGCACTTGGATTCAATTTCCGAATCTGGCAACTCAATATAGGATTTTTTTTATTCCAATAAAATCAATGTTGATCGGGATTAGATAAATAAATGGCTGTTGATTAGGTTTGCCACCTGTCACATTGTGGAGCTAAGTAGTACTTTCGGCTAATCGTGGGTGCCCTGGTTGTACCTCTGCCTGCATCTACAGGGATACTGACGTGAAGATATTTACATACTTTTTACTAGTTTTTGTGTCGCCGTTTCTTCTCCTGTCTGGCTAGGTTTGGAAACGGTGGTAGTGTACGGTAGACAGGGTTAAATTTGATTATAGTATCTTCACGCCCATATCCCCGAAGAGGTAGGCAGAGGTACAACCAAGGCACCCACGACTAGCCAAAGACACTAAGCCCCACAATGTGATAGGTGGCAAGCCTATCGCCAACCGGGCACATTTCCAATCCCGACCAACAATTTTTTATTAGAAAATTGGAAAAATCTAATTTTTTTTGTAGGCCGACCCGGGATTCGAACCCGGGACCTCATGCAGTAAAGTCCAACACCCAGACCGCTAGACCACAGAGGCGACACATTGTACTTATAGACCATAATATTATAGACATCGATGTCATAGACTCGTCGCTGTCCTATGGCGGGATGTTTGGCCTATTCAAGTTTATCGGCTATTCTACCCTCCGGACTTGAATAACGTTTGCTGCTTCCTATTACAAATAAGAAAAAGTACGATTGCTTAAAACTAGCATTCCGATTGCGTTTCGATTGCTGCGTGCTAATCTTTACGTAGACGAGCAGAGGCTGGTTAAAAAAAAGGCCTTTACTCTAATGCAAAATAGGTGTCATGTATATTATGTGATCGGTACATCATAATAGGACCATATGTCGAAAGGCACACGACCTTAACAAATCGAATGGTTCTATTTTAGGGTAGCCGGAGTCCCTAATTAGGGCACGCCATTGTTCAAAACAATTTATAACCCTACCAACACCTGGTATTTGATATATGGAATATATGATTAGTTTCATATTCAACTAAATTATACGCTACGGCGAATAAGAGTAACACAGGGTTACATATTATGTTAAGCAACTTTAATAACAATTATTAATGAGGTAATCTTCCAAATATCAATTAACATAGTAATTTAAATTGCTGGGTGTCGGCTATTCAATCGAATTAGGTTGTATATTTTTTTTGTGATATTGGAAGGCAAACAAGCAGACGGATTTCCTGATGTTAAGAAATTCACGCCGCCTAGAGACACCAAAGGTGGCAATGGTGTGTTGCCAACCTGAGGCCGGGATGCTAGGCCTCGAGCAAAAGTAAGTTTACCGGCTACCTCCGAACCGGAACACGTCATGACGTTATTGCGGCAGGAATAGGTAAGGACGGTGAGCCTATGCTCGCCTTTTACGAGCTGCCAGGCAAGGAAGGCAGATGGTTTATTCTAAAAAGGAGCCCGGACCAACACAGGGAATAAGAATATATTGATTTCACATTGCCTTTACAAAGGTTCTAGTGACGCGTAAAATAAAACTACCATCGGATCGGAACGCGGCCACTCTCTGAGAACATCCGGCAAAAGAAACTCAGCAGGCGTCTATTTTCATATAAATCTAATTGACAACAATATATGAGTACCACTACATAGCATAAAATAAATTCGTTTTCTCTGTCCGTATTTCCCTGTGCATGCTTAAATCTTTAAAACTACGCTACTACGGATTTTGATGCGGTTTTATTAATAGATAATGGGATTGAAGAGAAAGGTTTATATGCATATATTTTATAGTCGTGCAAAGCTTGGGCAGGCCGCTAGTTACATTATACAATATGCATAGATTTACTGCCTCCACCCCCATTACCACACACACGCCAATATCGTAATACAGTATAACAGGTAAGATGTCGGGTAGACTTATTTATTGCGAAGCTTAACAATTTTAACCTTATCTTGGTAGCGCACCACTAGTATCGCTGGTGATGAATTCCTTACCTATGCTATACGTATTTTTTGCTGGATGTTTTTCTAACATCCTGCAAAAAGGGATGTCTTTCATACCTTTTACAAATTTTCCTTATTATCTCAGTGTATGTAAAATATCACTCATAACATTAATTACATTACTCATATTTTTATATTAATTATTACTCATATCATTAATTACAAAACTACACTTTCATACTTCTATATGCGGCGTGTATTTCTTACCATAAGGTACCTGATGGTTATAAATGACACTTTTCTCCGCCCTCTCGCGTCAGAGATTTATTCTATTCGGAACTTTCTAAGAGTTTCTGTAAATTGCATTTGACGCGCCCTTAGGGATTATTTTTAAATCTCAATTGTTGGAACTAATGGAATGCTTCCGATCGATAATGTATGGAGGGACGATTGTATTCTATTTCCGGAGTATTGTCTTTACGCGAGCGCATATCCGGTCGTATGCTTTATGGTGTACTCTTCACGCCCCATACACTTTAGTTTCATACATGTTTTTTTATAAGAAAGATGGCATACCATTGGAAAAAAAACGATTTTTAGGAAGCAAAAGATACGCAACGTTATACAAAAATATACTACATTCTAAAAAATAGATTATTTATATACCATTTGTTTTTCACAGACGTTTCTACAATGTGCACCTGCCATAACTCATAAGTTCACAAACAATTATCGCATTGACATGGGAATAAAGACCTATTGAACGTATTGGAGGGTTCAATTGTCCCAAAGTAATTAAGCCCCCAAACGCAAACACCGTAGTAATAAGCTAACGCAGGACTATTCAGGATACGATATTGTAGATAAGAGAACTGCCTTAGGCGAGGCAATTTCTACTTTTTGCTTTCATTGAATTGCTTCAGGAATTAGGGGTGATCGCTTATTACCTGATTTCTTGCAAAGTGCACTATCAAATGGGCTCTTGGACATTTGAAACATAAAAGGAATTGGTTACCTGTTTTTTTTATACAAAAAAAATTAAAGTGGCTTTCGGATAATGTGTTTTATTTCTTTTAGAAGATTCGTCTACTTTTCAGATTAGTAATTTGGTTGTCTGTTCTACATTAATAGTTGTATTGTCTTACCTGGTATTATAGTAATTATTACAATGTTATACAGACTATAATATCAACTCAATTTTACTTCTTCGTTAATCCATGTTTATTAAAAAGACGGCTTGAGTATAAAACGAGTGCGTGAATGTTCAGTGGTAACAGTCGATTAAATTAAATGAGACATTTTTAGTATAAAACCTAAGTACTATTCCATTAAAGAAATGCGATAATAAGCATGAAACCAAAGTTCTCCTTATTTGAAACAGTAGGTGATTCGCATAAACAATAGTATTTTTTTTTATGATACTGGAGGGCAAACAAGCAGACGGATTTCCTGATGTTAAGAAATTCACGCCGCCTAGAGACACCAAAGGTGGTAATGATGCGTTGCCAACCTGAGGCCGTGATGTTAGGCCTCGAGCAAAAGTAAGTTTACCGGCTACCTTACCCTCCGAACCGGAACACGTCATGTTATGGCGGCAGGAATAGGTAAGGCGGTGGTACCAATCCGGACAAGTCGCTGCTAAACTTTACCACCTAGTCAGATGTCACGGTGTTAGTGACGGTGAGCCTAAGCTCGCCTTTTACGAGCTGCCTGGCAAGGAAGGCAGATGGTCTATTCTACAAAGGAGCCCGGACCGACACGGTAACACTAGTAAAATCTATCATAAATTTCACGCTGTCGCCAAATTAAATGACCAGCCATGGTAAATCAGACGAAGCTCGATACAGAAAATACTAACGCTGGCCTGCGTCTTGGTTATAGAACCAAATTACTGCTCCATAACAAGTCGATCCAACTACTGTTAGCAAGCATGAACGTAGTATCTGATTTTAATCCAAATTATAAACATCAAGTCTAAAAACAAGTAGATAAAGGTTATATTTAATATTTTCTGGCGCTTGGTAAAACTGAAATTAATCAGGGCTAAAACTTAAACTAAGTTTAAGTTTAAGTTTTAGCCCTGGCGATGCTGTCATAAGCGAAACCGGTAGGCTATTTACATAATAATAAATTAAAAGTGATACGTAAAACAGTACAAGTGTTTCTTTACTTAAAAATATGAATATAGGTAAAGGTTTATGTTTTTTATGTAAGAGCAGAAGAATAAGCTCCGCTCCTTCGATGATAAGAGACAACCGCGTACTATAGACACCATGGATATTACAGGTGCTGTCCTAAGGCCGGGATACTAGGCCTATTGTGAAAATCTACAGGTTACCCTTCTCTTTGAACTGGAACATGACAGAGTTTTTATGGCGGCAGGTATAGCTAAGGCGGTGGATCCCGAGCTTGGCAACTTGCTACGCAGCACTCTACCAGCGTTGGTCTTGTTGGTAATGACCTACATATAAAGCTGCGATAGCGTCTTACGAGCTGCATTGCCTATTCTACTGAGCAGACCCAGACCAAAACGGGGTCAACCAAATATATTCCAGTGTGGACAAGCTCGTGGTTTTTTTTGTTAACTTAATATTACTTGACTTCTTGAGGTCCCAGGTTCGACCGGGGGGTCGGGCAACAAAAAGTATTAGAAAATGTATATTTTTTATTTTCTTATAAAAATTAACGTTGCCCGGGATTGGATATGTGGCCGGTTGGCGATAGGCTTGCTTGTATTCAAGAAGCTTACTTGGCTAAGTAATGAAAAAAGGCTGTGCGAAGTACGACATTTAGCTATGCGTTTCTTTCGTCAAGCCATCCAATTCATGAATAATATTTAGAACTGATATTGAACTAAGTATTTTTCATGAATTGGATGGCTTGACGTCTTCGGCTATTCGTGGGTGCAATGGTTGTGCCTCTGCCTACTTTTTCGGGGACATAGGCGTGAAGATACTTACGTTTCTTAAACATCATTTAGAGTACACTATAACTGTACCGTATACTTAATTTAAGGAATTCTGAATGCTAGTAACTTAGTGAACTAACCAGACGACCAAATTATGGTCCCCAGCAGCGACTCACCAACCCATTCAGTATATCCGTAATGAGTAATGACGAAGTAAACAAGCACAGACAAGGTTCTTGCATCAATGAAGTACGTTCAAAGTGGTTGCTCAGACATTTAACATTCCATCCCCTGAGGAAGCTTTGGTTTAGAAGCTAAAAATGTCAGTTACTAAAGTTGGTGCAGAATTCTCCATATAAACTAAACTGAACTTTCTTAGTATACTTTTGGAACTACATTCCCAGATGTTGGTTTCTCCTGTCGTAACTTTCAGTCTAGACATAATAAAATGATCACCAAATATTACGGTTTTCCAGAATAAAGACGTATTTTCTTTCCACACCAATCATGAGTGACAGACAAACAACAAAACAAGGGTTACTGACACGTGCCCATATAATTTGTCCACCCTCTTTATAAGTGCGAGGGTGGGACGCCATTATTTACCGATACTATTTTATTGCAACGATTTTTGTAAGCCCTTATTGATTGTTTGGAAGTATTACGCAATTTCATGATGTAAAGACGCGACGACTCCATCGCCTCTAGATGTTGTAATATAGATTGCTGGAACATTTCTTTTGCGTAGTTAGTCTAAGTGGAAGTCCTACAGCTGGATTTCTATCAATTATAAGATCTATCTATTTATTTATTTTTGACAATATATTTAATTACTATATGTAGAGAAATGTGCAACAGTGACCCGACTTGAAGTGTCATATTCAAGACCGACCCTCAAGTCGGAAGGTAGAAATGGGGAAAAAATATACAAGATGCTTCAGGTTGTCAAAGCACAATTATATCATTTGGTCTTCACTACTTATCTTCAGGGAATCCGTGTGCTTCATTAAAAATTCTTGAAAAAAAATCAGCTCAGATTGTATCGAACTACAATTTTCGTCTATCAATTCATGTGTTGAATTATTAATTATCATCGAGTACTTTTGTTTCAACCGAAGACACTGAATTCGAAATCACGTTAAAATAATTCTCAGCACCAGCGAAATAACCACGAATGTGTAATTTGCAACGGACGGAAACTCCTTTGTCTATATATCAGCAGTTACACAATTCCCCAAAACAAACCGAAGGACGGTACATCACAAACTTACTAATCCAGTTTAACTTGCTCGAGTCTGCTTACGCTTTGTATATACAAAGGAAATTTCACAAGAAATTATATTACTAGTTGTTGCTCGCAGCTTAATCTATATGACTTTAATTATCCTATTAATATTATAAATGCGAAAGTTTGTAAGTATGGATGTATGGATGTTTGTTACTCTTTCACGCTCGAATGGCTGAACGGATTTGTCTGAAATTTGGAAGACAGATAGATTGTGACCTGGATTAACATATAGGCTATTTTTAATCCCGATCGCACACCGGGTTTCTGTGAAAACGCGGGCGAAGCCGCAGGTAGCAGCTAGTTATCGAATAATCGGTGTTTCTTCACAGGCAGAAAAGACCAAGGATTTTTTTTTTATGCCGTAAGATAGCAAACAAACAGTTCTTCTGATGGTAAAACTTAACCGTCGTTAATGAACATTAAAAGAAGACCAAAAAAAAACTTTTTAAAAAAGGTTTTATGTAAAATGAAGAAACTATTTTTTTTTCTTTTTCAATCGCCTCTGTGGTCTAGCGGTCCGGGTGTAGGACTTGACTGCATGAGGTCCCGGGTTCGAATCCCGGGTCCGCCAACAAAAAGAAAATTGGATTTTTCCAATTTTCTAATAAAAAAAAAGTTGGTCGGGATTGGAAATGTGCCCGGTTGGCGATAGGCTTGTCACCTATCACACTGTGGGA
>NJDC01004591.1:15552-25618 GCA_002245475.1 Calephelis virginiensis
TAATTAATTGCAAGTTATTGCTTTTAATTACTGGTGCTCCGCTACCGTGTGACCTTAATCTTTGGCCACTTGTGCAAGTCTACCGGCTACTCTATCCAAGAAACATGATAATAGGAAGCATTAGCATAATGGCGGTAGGAGTAAGGTGGTGGTACCAGCCATGATATAGTGCTATATACATTTATGTATGTATATTTGTTTGTATGTATTCATTTAATATATTTTTTGACTTACGAATACTGCGATAAAAAATCTGAATTTTCAATATTGCTTACAAATAGCTCTATCGTCGAGATTGTAAAGAAGGGTTCTTTTAATATATCTTCAAACTGAATATCAAACGGCTGGTCCCTAAATCTAGTGGCAGCCGATATTGGATCACGAAATTTATGGTCGAACTCGGCGAGAGACCAAATAAACTTCGCCACGGCGGTTTTCTAATATTAATCAAGGCAACACAAGTACTATACTGAACTGGTGAGGTATTCTGTACAAGTAAGAAGTACAGGTTGTCTTAAAAGCGATATCGCAATGAAATGAGTAGATCTATGTATGTTAAATCTCCATTTTTTAATATGGTTTCAATCATTAGGGTAGATAGGGAAGTGGGGCAGTCGGTAGAATCGCACGATATGCCTACCGGACAGCCTTGCCTTGCCTTTAATACCTATGGCATTCTTAGGATACGGCTGTTTCTTACTGTGTGCTTGTTTGCTGTCATGTCACGTAAAGAAATGGAAATTTGCTTGTATTGAGACAGATTCCTGGTGGTAAGAAATAATCGTCATCTAAACTCCAAAGACGTTAGTGGCTTAAACCTAAGGCCGGGTTAAGCTTCTTACGTGAGTAAATTTTCAGGATATTGTATCCACTAGAACTGAACATGATATTGGCGCACACTGATTTTTTGGCAGCAGGAATATTAGGATATTATTATTATATTAGGATAGGAATTTATATTAATATTATATAAGGATAGGAATATTATAGGATTTTTTGGCAGGTTGAGGTGGTATCAACCATTTTGTTAATTTCTTAATGGTAAGAAATACGCATCGCCTATAGATGTCAAATGTGTACGCTGGTGGTGAAGCTAGATCTTTTTGTGTGTAAGTTCATCACTCCCCCTTTTTTTCACAACAGAATACTACAATGGCAATCACGATTGTACATACATATCTTCACGCCAAGTCCCTTACGGGGTAGGCAGAGAGTATCGAGTGCCAAACCACTGTCCTAGCAGACTAGCCTGGCTTCCTCCTCATTTCCTTTTCATACATACACTCCGGTTTCGGAGACCTGTAGCTAACACCCGAGCGACTGAGATAATGAAATAATAAGTTACAAATTTACTGAATTATCTCATCGTCAGACGATAGACTCATTACATCCCTGAGCCACATGTTTCATATTTTATTTCATTATTGGCGTTCGTGTTTCGTTTAATATCTTTTCAAAATGTTAGAGTTTTAATAATCCTATAATTATAAATAAGGATCGCCTCTGTGGTCTAGCGGTCCGGGTGTTGGACTTGACTGCATGAGGTCCCGGGTTCGAATCCCGGGTCGGCCAACAAAAAGAAAATTGAATTTTTCCAATTTTCTAATTAAAAAAAATGTTGGTCGGGATCGGAAATGTGCCCGGTTGGCGATAGGCTTGCCACCTATCACATTGTGGGACTTAGTGTCTTCGGCTAGTCGTGGGTGCCCTGGTTGTACCTCTGCCTACCTCCTCGGGGATATGGGCGTGAAGATACTTATTTTTTTTTTCTTTAAAATTCTCATTAAGTATTAATAAATTATGTGATCATAAAAGCTTAAAAAAACTATTTTTTTCTCAGCAAACCCTTTTATTATAGGAGAGCACAAAAAACTTCAATACTGTGCCGTGTTGGATTTAAAGTGATGTCACATTACTTTCTTATTATTTTCGACAAGCCCTTTCATTTGATACCCTTATTGTAGAAGTGCATAAAATAACTATTCCGCCATCTTGGATAGTCCGTCATAGTGGATTTCGAATGACGTCACAAAGTTTCAGCTCAGTCGGTTGAAGATATATGCTTCAAAATTGAGTTCAAAGATTCCACTTGAATAATCATACTTACATATGTTGCAAGTTAATTAATTGCAAGTTATTGCTTTTAATTACTGTTGCTCCGCTACCACGTGACCTTAATCTTTGGCCACTTGTGCAAGTCTACCGGCTACTCTATCCAAGAAACATGATAATAGGAAGCATTAGCATAATGGCGGTAGGAGTAAGGTGGTGCTACCAGCTAGGATATAGTGCTATATACATTTATGTATGTATATATGTTTGTATGTATTCATTTAATATACGTTTTGACTTACGAATATTGCGATAAAAAATCCGAATTTTCAATATTGCTTACAAATAGCTCTATCGTCGAGATTGTAAAGAAGGGTTCTTTTAATATATCTTCAAACTGAATATCAAACGGCTGGTCCCTAAATCTAGTGGCAGCCGATATTGGATCACGAAATTTATGGTCTAACTCGGCGAGAGACCAAATAAACTTCGCCACGGCGGTTTTCTAATATTAATCAAGGCAACACAAGTACTATACTGAACTGGTGAGGTATTCTGTACAAGTAAGTACAGGTTGTCTTAAAAGAGATATCGCAATGAAATGAGTAGATCTATGTATGTTAAATCTCCATTTTTTAATATGGTTTCAATCATTAGGGTAGATAGGGAAGTGGGACAGTCGGTAGAATCGCACGATATGCCTACCGGACAGCCTTGCCTTGCCTTTAATACCTATGGCATTCTTAGGATACGGCTGTTTCTTACGCTTGTTTGCTGTCATGTCACGTAAAGAAATGGAAATCTGCTTGTATTGAGACAGATTCCTGGTGGTAAGAAATAATCGTCACCTAAACTCCAAAGACGTTAGTGGCTTAAACCTAAGGTCGGGTTAAGCTTCTTACGTGAGTAAATTTTCAGGATATTGGATCCACCAGAACTGAACATGATATTGGCGCACGCTGATTTTTTGGCAGCAGGAATATTAGGATATTATTATTATATTAGGATAGGAATTTATATTAATATTATATAAGGATAGGAATATTATAGGATTTTTTGGCAGGTTGAGGTGGTATCAACCATTTTGTTAATTTCTTAATGGTAAGAAATACGCATCGCCTATAGATGTCAAATGTGTACGCTGGTGGTGAAACTAGATCTTTTTGTGTGTAAGTTCATCACTCCCCCTTTTTTTCACAACAGAATACTACAATGGCAATCACGACTGTACATACATATCTTCACGCCAAGTCCCTTACGGGATAGGCAGAGAGTATCGAGTGCCAAACCACTGTCCTAGCAGATCAGCCTGGCTTCCTCCTCATTTCCTTTTCATACATACACTCCGGTTTCGGAGACCTTTGGCTTACACCCCAGCGACTGAGATAATGAAATAATAAGTTACAAATTTACTGAATTATCTTCTCGTCACACGATAGACTCATTAACATCCCTAAGCCAAATGTTTCATATTTTATTTCATTATTGGTGTTCGTGTTTTGTTTAATATCTTTTCAAAATATTAGAGTTTTAATAATCCTATAATTATAAATAAGGATCGCCTCTGTGGTCTAGCGGTCCGGGTGTTGGACTTGACTGCATGAGGTCCCGGGTTCGAATCCCGGGTCGGCCAACAAAAAGAAAATTGGATTTTTCCAATTTTCTAATTAAAAAAAAATGTTGGTCGGGATCGGAAATGTGCCCGGTTGGCGATAGGCTTGCCACCTATCACATTGTGGGACTTAGTGTCTTCGGCTAATCGTGGGTGCCTTGGTTGTACCTCTGCCTACCTCTTCGGGGATATGGGCGTGAAGATACCTTTTTTTTATAATTAAATAAAATCCAAAAAGCCCGACAAAGCCTAAATGTAATATAACTGAAACCCATTTTGATCCTGTCAGCTTTTAAACAAACACTCCTAATCGAAATCGGTCCTCTCGTTTAAAATTCGTGATGCCATATACACGTTACGCCCATACGCAAACAAAAACGATAAACTTATATCAATCCTCATTTTACGTGGGGGGTTTAAATATGTGGTTGTCTATACTAATATTATAAAGAGGAAATGTTTGATTTTTTGTTTGTTTGTTTGTTTCAAAAATTTTTAACCCTTAGAATGCTACATTATCCCTGAGTGACGAAGGCTATGTTTCATAAAATCGGTGCAGTAAAAGCCAAGTTACGCAGGCGAAGCTGCGTGAAATTGCTAGTCTTTAATAATGAAAGTTTTGTGATAAAACTAAGCTCAGAGTTTTCATGTTGTGTCTCTGCTGTGCTATTTATGCGTATCTAAATATAATCAACTTATTTTGTACGACCTCTGCCAATATTGTATTTTCTGGCGTAGGGACATGACGATACTATCGTTCGCTATTGAAATAATCGGGTAACAAAAATTAAAAAATACATACGCTCCGGTTTCGGAGACCTTTAGCTAACACCCGAGCGACTAATGAAATAATAAGTTACAAATTTACTGAATTATCTCATCGTCAGACGATAGACTCATTACATCCCTAAGCCAAATGTTTCATATTTTATTTCATTATTGGTGTTCGTGTTTCGTTTAGTATCTTTTCAAAATGTTAGAGTTTTAATAATCCTATAATTATAAATAAGGATCGCCTCTGTGGTCTAGCGGTCCGGGTGTTGGACTTGACTGCATGAGGTCCCGGGTTCGAATCCCGAGTCGGCCAAAAAAAAGAAAATTGGATTTTTCCAATTTTCTGAAATAAAAAATTTGATCGGGATTAGATATGTGTCCGGTTGGCGATAGGCTTGCCACCTATCACACTGTGGGACTTATTGTCTTCGGCTAGTCGTGGGTGCCCTGGTTGTATATCTGCCTACTTCTACAGGGATATGGGCGTGAAGATACTTTTTTTTGTTACTGATACCCGTATTCAAGAAGCATACTTGGCCAAGCAATGAAACAACGCTGCGCGTGGTGCGACATTTATCTATGCGTTCCTTACGTCAAGCCAACCAATTCATAAATTTAATACTTATAACTTGCTTAGTGTTCAAATGTTATGTAGTAGCTGTTAAGGCCCCATACTTAGTCAGCCAGAAGAGCCAATCAGCGCACTCCTCCGTTCCATGATTACAATAAAATATTGCGCTCTAAAGTAAATGTCTTAAGCGCCAAATCACTATTTTTGACACTATAAAAGTAATTTGAAAAAAAATAGAAAAACTGAAACAGACATCTTTTAGGTATAATACTTACCTATGTTTATGTTAAATCTGGTGTCGATATTTTCATAATTGAAGTAGACAGATGGGTTTTGCTTTCAAAAAAGGGTTACCTTTTTGATTTTTTTCTATCGAGCAAAGTGAAATGAATCGTGTTTTGGAAACACTAGTCTTATAAAGCATATTAATGTTAATCTTGTGTATTTTTGTCGCCAAGATCCATAATTGCTTTGTATGAAAAAAACAGTATATTGCTGACGTATTTTAGCATACATGGCCCCTTAATGTCAAGCGATACGAAGTTATCGCCTCACGCGTGAACGAATGAAAAAGGTCGAAAAACGATAATCATTTTTTTTGTGTTTTTTTATTCCTGCCAGAAGTAATATTTCTAAGAAAAAAAATGTAGCGAATCATTAACATTTCGAAGTTCACACCATCACAGGACTACGTCTTCATGTTACCTATTAGATAACAAAATAATTTCAGTCCAGTGTAATTTCAAAATAACTACTCTAATTATTTTATCAATGTTAGCAGTTTGATAATTCCTTTTCCGACACACACACACACACACACACATAAAATTCATCAACGTCCTACGGGTAGATTTAAGTTAAATTATAAGTCAAAACCTACTAGTCGGTTTATGGTAACATTTCCTTTTTCCACGACTTCTTTGACCACTTCTCAAACATGAGCTAACTTTCCAAAAAAATCATCTAAATCCGTTGGTTGTTGACCTAGTTAGGCCTTGAGCGAAAGCAAGTTTCCCGGCTACCTTATCCTCCCAACAGGAATAACGGCAAGCACTGATGTTATGGCGTCATGATGTCATGATGGTATTACACATACACATAAAATATACATTAAATTCTACATCTAATTATTTTAGATTGATGTAGATATTAAAATCCTAAATTATATAAAAACTTTCTTCTTAGAAGGTCTTGACCTTATAACACGTATTAAAATGTAGTAAACTAATAATGAGAAAACTTCTAATAGAAGAGAAGAAATAGAAATAGAAGAGATATATTAGAAGAAACCCTAGATGCAGGTTATGAATAAATACTTCTTTAACTTAGTCTTATATTTTGGCCGCAGAACAGCGACGCACTTATAACATCTTTAGTGTCCACTGACAACGGTAGTCTCATATTACTAGAAGAAATGAGTGCTGGTTCGCTGTTTTATCCCAATGAAAACAACTATGCGTCGACGATATGAAAAATATAACAAATTACTTATTACAATGTTGAATAAGCGCAATAAGTCACAGAACATCAGTATTAGGAAAAACGTCGTTTTCACCGCTTTATCAGATACACGCTGAGGAATGTGGTCTTCCAGTCGTGAGGAAACCGTCTAGCCAAGTACATCAATCCCGTTTCACTCGCGGCGCCAAACTGAGAAATCAATACACTAGTGAATACACCCGACTTGTTACCGAAAACTACATTTCATGATAAAAAGTAAGTATCTTCACGCCCATATCTACGAAGAGGTAGGCAGAGGCACAACCAGGGCGTGGGTGTCCTGGTTGTGCCTCTGCAAGCAGAGGGGATATCGGCGTGAAGCTACTTTTTAAAAAGCAAAGAAATTCAAGACATAGTGATGCTTTTGAAAGACTTTATAGGTGTATGAAGGAGAATAATCAGACGGGCATTCCATTAGTAGGAGATCGTCAGAGACGTCGACTAGCCGAAGACACTAAGTCCCACAATGTGATAGGTGGCAAACCTATCGCCAACCGGGCACATATTCAATCCCGAGCAACATTTTTTTATAAGAAAATTGTATATTTTTTTGTCGAATTCCCAATTTTCTTTTTGTTATCCGACCTGGGTTTCGAACCGGACCTTAAGCAGTCAAGTCCAACACCTGAACCACTAGACCACACAGGCTATTTTCATGATAGAAGCAGCAAAAACTTAATGCCAGTCATTTAATTCTATGAAATGTAATATGTTGCGTTTTATCATATTGGCAGAGATCCAACAGATATTGATTCATTACATAATAATTACAAATAACGCAGCAGGATCCCGAGATACCATATTATGGAAAACCAGATTTCTGGGCTTAGCCTTTTAAAAATGGATACATAGGCAACAATTTATACACAGGCTACTACTATATTATCACACACATACATACATATCTTCACGCCAGTCCCTTACATGGTAGGCAGAGAGTATCGAGTGCCAGACCTCATGATCCTGATAAACCTGTCTAGCTTCCTTCACATTCATTACCCTTTTCATACAAACACGCGGTTTCGGAGACTCTTGACACCACCCTCGGACTATACTATCAGCTATTACTATATTATCAGCTATTATTTTTGAAGTGAAAACTTCTTTAGCGGCGTTGTACACTTTTTTTTGGAATTTTACCTGATTCGTAAGACAAAAATTCGTAAGACGGCCCAGGGCGCTTGCGCGAATGTTCGTGTTGTCATGTGTACGATAGCGCAATAAATGAATATTGTATTCTTCCACAAAAATGATAGTACTTTCATACAAAGCAATTCGTGCAAAATTATTCCCTAACCATTCCAAAATTTCAAAAATGCACAACGTTAATATTTAAGTTTTCACTTCTGCCGGCACTCCCGGAGTGCAACTCATCGTTATTTTTTTACTAGACTGACTTGTTGCTGACTTCACGGTTTTTATAAGTTCACTGGGTTTTGGGCGCCGAGTAGAGGTCTCGACCCGTGACATCATTATTTAAATGGATTGTAAAATCCTCCATTTAAAAGTATACTTTCAGTTTGGGGCTACAATTTTGCGTGTTTATGTGGTGGTTTGGACCGCCTCGTTGGTCGAGTGGCTAGCGTACACGCCTAACTAGATTTACCAACCACGAGGTTCGGGTTCGATTCCCGACGGTGGCAGGCATTTGTGTGATTTAGATGTCTGCATTTTCGGGTCTGGGTGTTGTCGTTGTCGTGCGTGTGCGTGTATGTGTGTGTGTGTGTGTGTGTGTGTTTTCTATTTTAATGTTGACGTGATCGAGATTGTTCTTGGCTATAGTTTATGGAGATCTGACCAGGCGTTCAATGTCATTAGCTCATTTGCCTTTAGTTTAGACCTTGTGTCAGGAGTTTTTTGAAAACTATTAACTTTTAGATTATCTTATTTTCTACGTATTCATATGACGCTGCTTTATTGGCATGGAAGAAACATGGTAGTCTTTTTATGTTATAGGTAGGCAAATAAGCAGACGGATTTCCTGATGGAAAGAAATTCACGCCGCCTAGAGGCACCAAAGGTGGCAATGGTGTTTTGCCAACCTGAGGTCAGGATGTTAGGCCTCGAGCAAAAGTAAGTTTACCGGCTACCTTTCCCTCCGAACCGGAACACGTAAAGTGTAACTAATTTTTCCGACAAAACTTAATATATTATGCTAGTGGTCATAACATATAAAACTACTCTCAATGCATATGCTCCACATATACGTCAGTGGGCCACATTACCTTATAACCCATCCAGCCGTATCTCGTACCATCTGTATATGCGTTTGTCGTGACTGACTCACGTTATGCATGTTTGGGACCATTTGTTTAATGTTTGTATGTTGCATAGGGTTGTCAATTTGGAAAAAAAATAGCTTTTTAATTCAAAAAAAGATTATAGGTCGTCTGTCATTCTGGATGCTAAAATAATGAAATGGACAGGTTGTATAACACATAATGTACTTTTTCCGATATTTGGTAATCTACTCGTAACAACAGTAATACAACAAAAGTTAAGTTACACGAGTGGCGTTTTTAAATTAAATAATTGTGCAGGTAGACAAATTAAACGACTCATTTTTTATGATATTAGAAGGCAAACAAGTGGGCGGATTTCCTGATGGTACGAAATTCACGTCGCCTAGAGACACCTAAAGTGGTAATGGTGTGCTGCCAACCTGAGGCCGGTTCGTTAGGCCTCGAGCAAAAGTAGGTTTACCGGTTTCTTATTCTCGGAACCGGAACACGTCAACGGCAAGTGCTGATGCTATGTGCAGGAATAGATAAGTCGATGGTACCAATCCGGGTGAGTCGCTACGAAACTCCACCACCTAGACAGATGTCACGGTGCTAGTGACGGTAAGCCTATGCTCGCTTTTTGCGAGCAGCCTTGCAGAAAGGCAGATGGTCTATTCTTCAAAGGAGCCCGGACTAACACGGGGAAAATTCAATCATTTGATTTTCAACTTCATTTAAAGATCCGCTGTCATTTGTGATTTTTAGTGTGATACTTCCTTGGAATCGTTGCTACTTGAAACGAAATGCGTCAGGAAAAAGAAAAAAAACACATGAATGTACAGGACGAGATATGTGTCCGGTTGGCGATAGGCTTGCCACCTATCACATTGTGGGACTTATTGTCTTCGGCTAGTCGTGGGTGCCCTGGTTGTATATCTGCCTACTTCTACGGGGATATGGGCGTGAAGATACTTTTTTTTGTTACTGATACCCGTATTCAAGAAGCATACTTGGCCAAGCAATGAAACAATGCTGCGCGTGGTGCGACATTTATCTATGCGTTCCTTACGTCAAGCCAACCAATTCATAAATATAATACTTAGAACTTGCTTAGTGTTCAAATGTTATGTAGTAGCTGTTAAGGCCCCATACTTAGTCAGCCAGAAGAGCCAATCAGCGCACTCCCCCGTTCCATGATTACTATGAAATATTGCGCTCTAAAGTAAATGTCTTAAGCGCCAAATCACTATTTTTGACAGTATAAAAGTAATTTGAAAAATCATCTTTTAGGTCTAATACTTATCTATGTTTATGTTAAATCTGGTGTCGATATTT
>NJDC01004592.1:0-10820 GCA_002245475.1 Calephelis virginiensis
ACTGGACCAGTAATAGGGAGGATTAATATGGATTAATTGTTAATTGAATAGAGACTTAGTTGAGAACAATACCAAATGGACGGTGAATTACGTCGGGACATCTTATCTTGTAAAATTACATGACAACTGAAGATAATCCCTAATATATCATTTTGGACATAAAAATATGTTTTCAATTCACAAACATAAATTCACGCCAAGTGCCGTAAGAGGTAGGCAGAGTATCGAGTGCCAGACCTCATGATCTTGACATACCTGTCTAGCTCTTGACACCACCCTCGAATAATTTTCGAGTGGTCTCATCTGTTTTTAATTTTTTTATAGAAATAACGTTGTTCGAAGGCCCCGGGTCGGGCACCAAAAAAAATAGAAAATGTATATTTTTAATTTTCTAATAAAAAATGTTGCTAGGAATTGGATATGTGCCCGTAAAGCGAGAGGCTTGTCACCTATCATATTGTGGGACTGTGTAGTGTATTTGGCTAGCCCTGGTCGTACCCCGAAGAGGTAGGCAGAGGCACAACCAGGGCACCCACGACTAACCAAAGACACTAAGTTCCACAAAGCGTTCCAACCCCGAGTCGGACAACAAAAAAAATTAGAAAATGTAATAATAATAAAATTTCTAATAAAAACAATATTGCCCGGGATTGAATATCTTCACGGCTAGCGATAGGTTTGCCACCTATCACTTCGTGAAATATAGTGCATTCGGCTACTCGCGGGTGCCTTGGTTGTGCCTCTGCCTACCTCTTCGGGGTTATGAAAAAAAATTTTTTAGTTCGTGACAGTTATAGAATAGACTGTCTGTCAGTTCGCCAGTGACTTACCTCAGGACCTCTTGTCTTGTAAGATTACATGACAACTAAAGATAATCCATAGTATATTAGTTCAGACAACAAAAAAAATGTGTGTCTTCAATTTTCTAACACAAAATAACGTTGCCCAAGATTGGATATATGTGCGGTTGGCGATAGGCTTGCTACCTATAACATTGTGGGACTTAGTATCTTCGGCTTGTCATGGGTGGCCTGGTTGTACCTCTGCCTACATCTTCGGGGACATGGGAGTGAAAATACTTTTTGATAAAATTTTTATTCTTAGAATCGTTATTTATTATAAGAATAAATTAAAAAAGATACTAGCTGTAAATGATTATAAGACTTTCAACAAAAATGATTTGAACATTTACAGAAACCGGCAATAACTATCGTATAATTTGTACAAATTCTTTGGGTGATACAGGTGATACTTAACCTACTTCCTATATAACTATTTTAAATTTGCTCGAGGACTAACATCCCTTCCTCAGGTTGGCAACGCACCTTTGGTGTCTCTAAGCGGCGTGAATCTCTTACCATCAGGAAATCCGACTGTTTGTTTGCCTCCCAATATCATTCAAAAAGATTTAAAGAAAATATAAATTGATTACAACAGAACACTTTTTGGCGAATCCAACTTGCACTTGACAACTTTTTTTCATTTTACAATATTGCAATTTTATTACAAAGTATACGCTTTAAAGGGTATCTCATTTCTCTACAAATTTTTCTTTCATGTCTCCAAAATTCAATTATAACACTCCTTAGTCTTCACAAAGCACGTCCGTTTGAAATGTGGCAAAGTGTTCATAAAATGTGAAAATTCATAAAGTGAAAATTCATAAAGAGTTATTATAAAGATTACGTTTTCAGGCAGTTTATAAAATGGCACTCAGATGTTGTGCGCAACTTTGCGTATAGGTATGTCAAGATCATGAGGTCTGGCACTTTCTAAGGAAGAGCTGAAGGACTTAAGTCCTTCAGCTCTTCCTTAGAAAATTATGAGATATTAGATGAAGAAGATTGTGTTCTTTTACCAGTCATAGATTTCATAATCATATTCCCTCATGTTGGTCCGGACTTCTTTGTAGAATATACCTTCTTGTGCCAGGCAGCTCGTTAAAGGCGAGTAAACGTAAAAGTAGTAAACCTACTACCTATTTACCTAAATATTACTTTTGCTCGAGACCTAACAACCTGGGTTCAGTTTGGCAACGCACCATTACCACCTTTGGTGTATCTAGGTGACGTGAATGTCTTACCATCAGGAAATCTATCTGCTTGTTTGCCTTCCAATATCATAAAAAAACTCATAATTGTCTTTTT
The DNA here is from genome assembly GCA_002245475.1 of Calephelis virginiensis. Taxonomy (NCBI): domain Eukaryota; kingdom Metazoa; phylum Arthropoda; class Insecta; order Lepidoptera; family Riodinidae; genus Calephelis; species Calephelis virginiensis. The sequence goes on from NJDC01004592.1 coordinate 2,148, forward strand.
CACTATCTGTTGACTTTGAAATTGACGAGCTATCATACAAAACTTAACACCTTATTTTACCCTTTTATGGATTTTAAAAAATTCGTTATCTATTCAAACTCCTCTGTGGTATAGCGGTTCGGCGTTGATATTAACTTCTTGAAGTCCCAGGTTCGAACCCTGGGTCGGGCAACAAATACAACAACAATAAAATACATATTTTTAATTTTCTGATAAAAATAACGTTGCCCGAGATTGAATATTATGTGTCCGGTTGTCGACAGGCCTGCCACCTATTACATTGTGGGACTTAGTATCTTCGGCTAGTCATGGGGGCACTGATTGTTTCTCTGTCTACCTTTTGCAGATGTGGGAATAAAGATACTTTCGATCTTAACCAACATTTGCTACTTATAAACTATTTTATTTTAAATTTTAAGTTCATAGGTCTAGTAGTTTCGGAGATTACATGATCAATGTTTGAGTTAGTATTTTTTTAAATAGATTTTCAAAACAAACCAGCAACTCAAGCAAATCCTTACAACATTTTGAAAAAAAAACTTTTCATAAAAATTCAACCTGTTACTTGCTTAATTTGCTGACCATGTAGTAAAAAAAAATACGTTTTTTTATATGATATTGGAAGGCAAACAAGCAGACAGATTTCCAGAGGGTAAAAAATTCACGCTGCCTAGAGACACCAAAGGTGGTAATGGTACGTTGCCAACCTGAGGCCAGGATGTCAGGCAATGAGGGAAAGTAAGTTTACTGGCTACCTTACCCTCCAAACTGGAATACGTCATGATGTTTAGGCGGCAGGAATAGGTAAGGCGGTGGTACAAATCCGGGTGAGTTGCTGTGAAACTCTACCACCTAGTCAGATATCACGGTATTTGTGACGGTAAGCCTTTGCTCGCCTTTTACGAGCTGCCTGGTGGGAAGGCAGATGTTTTATTCTGCAATGGAGCCCGCACCAACACGGGGAAAATGTTCAATTTTCACTAACATTTGCTACTTAAATATTTTATTCTAAATTTCAAGTTCATAGGTCTAGTATTTTCGGAGATTATGTGATCAATGTTTGAGTTCTTTTGTTTTTTATTTTATAAAAAATAGATTTTCAAAACAAACTAGTTATTCCTTACAATTTCAAAAAATCATTTTCATAGAAATTCAATAGAAATTCATCCGCTGACGGCGTAATTCAACAATACCTAGTAAAAAACAAAAACGCTAAGTAAAAAATACTTAATATTTTAAAAGGAAATATAGCGTTAAACAAGACTATATCTTAAAATATTTTAATTACCATATATTTTAGAAGTTAGTATTTTCATAACCAAATTTTAGAACCTCCTTTGTTCTGCTAATTAAGATAACTGTTTCTTTGTCCTCTTTTCTTTACATTTGTAAAGTTATATTTTTTAATTTTGTAAGAAAATTAGAATAACTTGCATTATAAATTAGATAAATAAAGACATACTGACATAAAAATTTATTACATACCCAGAAAATTCACTTCTCTTGTTAATTTTCTTTTCTTTTAAGTAACCTAAAAGGTGATTTTTTTTTACAACTTCGCGACTTGATGGATTTGACCAATAACGACACATAAATATATTTGTGTTTCTGTATCATGCCCAACTACACCAACAAACCGCGAGGCTCGGGTTCGATTCCCAACGGGGGCAGTATTTGTGTGATGAACATTTAGATGTTCGCATTTCCGGGTCTGGGTGTTTATTAAATTTATTCTGGTATCTATTTAAGTATTTCTATGTATTGGAATCGTTGACTAACACCCATAACACAAGCATATGCAAAGTAAGCAATGCTTACTTTGGGGTTAGATTCAATTTCTATAACTTGTCCAGGTATATTTATTATTTACTACTATTACTAAAATGTTACTTCATTAAAGACCAAGCTCAAGTAGAGAACGAAATGAAATATCAGGCATATCTATTTTTATTTTCACTATAGAGCTAACATTGAAATCTATCTATTTATACTGGTATCTATTTAAGTATTTCTATGTATTAGAATCGTTGACTAACACTCGTAACACAAGCTTATAATTTTCTTACCTTGGGGTTAGATTCAATTTGTGTAAGTTGTCCAGGGATTTTTATTTATTATTTATAAAACAAATTTCCACTATCTGTGCCTATGTATGCTTGGATTTTTAAAACTCAGCTATGGATTTTAGTGCTTTTTTTAAATAGATAGAGTAAGTTAAGAGGAAGGTTAATGTATACGGACATAAAGGTTTGTCCACCTGAGCAAAGCTGGGGCGGGCTGCTAGTGTATTTATAAGAAGACATCTAAATGCCTTGTCGATGATATTGTTAAATTTTTGTATAAATGTAGACTATCGTTAATATCGTCTATTTAATATAACAAACACTACTGAATATGTCCGTCCCATATTTCCGATACTGACAGAGTGAGATATAGCGTTGGTAGCGATTGGCACTACGCCTTTGTTCCCATTGTCAAATTGTAATGGCGCGATCTGATTGATTGAAATCACCTTTATGTTGATTATGTGGACCAATAACTAAGTAGCACATTTTTTTGGTACTCGTTTATAAAAAAAAAGTTGAGAGATGTCAAGGGACACCCGGATGGAACAAAGTTCTCTCTCCCCCGCTCTCTCTCTATCTCTAGTAATCTCTATCTCTACCTATCTCTCTTATAGAGAGAGACAGACAGAGAAACATGAAAAAAAAGAAAAAAAAATATATAAATAATAATAATAACATAAAAAAATATATAAAAAATAAAAAAAATTGCCCGACCCGGGATTCGAACCCGGGACCTCATGCAGTCAAGTCCAACTACTGAACCGCTAGACCACAGAGCAAAAAGTGTCGTGACAACATTTTCGTAAGATTTTTTTAGCCCCCTTTCACAACGCGCAATAAGGAACTTCGTTCCAATAGAGTATAGCAAGGCGACTAAAATTGAGAGCTTTGACTCGAATGTGTACCAATGCTTTACATTTTCCTGCTTCCATAGCACCAGTTCTTTATTTAACATAATCAGTTTGCTGGTTAGGGTAGCCATGAGACTTACGAGGGGCCTTCAATAATTACTTAGCCTCATCGCCCCGTGGCGTTGTTGTTACAAAAGAGTTTTACTATCGTGCAGTAAATACTTTTTGAAGTCTATTAAGTAGTTTTCAGTCTTTTCCCTTCATTTGTTGTGTTTCGACAGCCTTTGGAAGCGAGCGTGTCGGTCGGTTTTGCAAAAATGGAAAAAGAACAACATCGTTCGGTGATTGGATTCTTGTTTTTGGAAGGGAAAACGCGCAGCGAAATTAAAGAGCGCTTGGATGCTGTGTACGGTGACTCTTCTCCTTCGATGGCGACCGTCAAAAATTGGTTCAACGAGTTTGCTCGTGGCCGCACGTCGGTTTTTGATGAGCCACGCTCAGGTGCACCGAAAACGGCTACTACAGAAGAAAACGTAAAAAAAATCCACGATCTCGTGTTTGCAGACCGGCGACTGAAGATTCACGAGATAGCTGAGACTGTAGGCATCGCAGATGGGACAGTGCATCATATTCTGCACGAAGAATTGGGTATGAAAAAGTTGTCGGCGCGATGGGTGCCGCGTTTGCTCACACCAGACAACAACACCGGCTCACACCTCCGCCGTTGTCATAGCCAAATTGATCGAATTGCACTACGAATTGCTGCCCCATCCACCGTATTCTCCAGACTTTGCTCCATGCGACTTTTTCTTGTTCCCAAATCTGAAAAAGTCACTCGCCGGCAAAAGATTTGGGTCGAATGATGAGGTCATCGCCGCCAAAGAGGCCGATTTTGAAGACCTCGGGAAATCGTATTTTCTTGACGGGTTAAAAAAGTTGGAGCATCGCTGATCCAAGTGTATTGAATTGAAAGGAGATTAGGTTGAAAAATAAGTCTTTACTTTCTCAAAATTTTCTTTATTTTTTCTTAGGCTAAAAATTTATTGAATGGCCCTCGTATCATCATCATCCAGTGATAATCGAGAGGCGGGTAGAGCAGTGTCATTGGGGTGATGACCTTCCCAATGGGCGGTCTTTTAAGAAAACTTTTAAGTTTTTATTGTACATAAAAACATGTTAAAAGTAATACACTTAAGTATCTTTATGCCCATATTCTCGAAGAGGTAGGCAGAGGCACAACCAGGGCACCCACGACTAGCCGAAGACACTAAGTCCCACAATGTGCCTATCGCAAAGCGGGCACATATCTAATCCCGAACTACATTTTTTTATTACAAAATTGGAAAAACCAAATTAAACTTGTTACATTATTAATTTATACAAAAGCGGTTTTATCGCTGATAGGCGATTTTTCACAATGTTTTAATGGGTTAATTAAAATGTGAACCAAACATAATATTTTGTGGGAAATGGCTCAAATTGGGGCAACCATGTTGGTTTTGTTAATTAGTAGGTTTAATAAGTCTGTACATAGCATAATACAATAGGTAAATATATTTATTTAATTGGAAACATTCAAGACGCAATAATATAGATAATGGTTACAATTCTGCTGAGCAGCAACCAAACTAATTATAAGTGCTATATTTTTGCAATGGAACGAAAAGAATAGAGATGAAACATGACATCGACATTCTAGACATGTCAGATTAGTCCAGACATGTTATTTTTGTGACATTTTAATCAATGTTTTCCGAGAAATAGATTAAGTCTGTAGAAATATCACGTAGAAACTAAACTGATAATGCTAAACGTGTTTTCTCTTTCTATCACTATTGACAAAGGAAAATAGTGGAAACTTAAAATTAGTTAAGTATTTATTAATGCAACAAAACTACCACCACTGCAAATAATAAAAAAAAGATTTCACGCCCATATCAACGAAGAGGTAGGCAGAGGCACAACCAGGGCACTCACGACTAGCCGAAGACACTGAGTCCCACAATGTCCAATCGCGCGCAACGTTTTTTATAAGAAACTTGGAAAAATCCAATTTTCTTTTTTTTGCCCGACCCGGGATTCGAACCCGGGACCTCAGGCAGTCAAGTCCAACAACTGAACCGCTAGACAACAGAGGCGAATAATATGTAAATTATTTAATTAATACATACTTAACTATTATGTTTATGTTTTGTTGGGTCTAAGGATAGCTACATAGTTTTTCTAAACGAAGGTATCGTTTAAGAAAAACTGTATCCATCTTATTTTTTTACAACTTCTTTTTTTTGGGCTAGCTGCGATTTCTGTGGTAAGAGAAAAACTCGCATTTTGTGCATTTTACTTCTTCTGTTTTTTGTGTATTTTTCTTTTCATATGCAATAAAGTATTCAATAAATAAATGGAATAAAGTAAAGAAGGTATGTATTAAAAATATTTATAATGTAGGGTAAAAATAGTTCCTGAAACTCAAGTTACGACTGCAAAGCCAATGACTAGCAACACTTTCACCAATTTTTAAACACGTTTTTACCTCCTGCTTGCTTTGTTTCCAAGAGCTCCCAGTTCCAAACCTTTGTAGCTTGTACTGAGAAAGAGGTTTTTTAAATTAAATTACTGTCTCCAAAAAAGGAGAAGCTTATCAATTCGACTTCATGTTTTTTTTTGTATGTTTGTCAGCTGTATCTCGGCCGATAACATACCGATTCCGATGCCTATTTTTTAGGAAAATAGATCATATTTTTGAAGTTATTTCCTTTTCATTCGTTCGTTACGTATATCGAGAGAGTAGCGGGTAATGTTGAAGACGAACCGACTTAAAAACCATAGAGATGATGTCGCTTTTCAACTCGCCATCTCACTCCAACAACTACGGCCAATCCTGACTGGGCCTCCTCCTACGCTGAAAAAGGACGACTCTAGCTATTAGTGTAACCTCCAGACGTGCAAAGCCGTGCTGGCAAATGAAAGTCACCCGACTGCTCTGTCAGCGTCACTTTACTAGCTATGAAGACTAAGGTACCAACTCCATCTGTACGATCTCCATCCATTTAGGCAGTTGACTTAAGCAAAGTACTTTATATACTAAGTTTTATATAAGATACACATTAAGTGTATTTTTTTTATATTGGAGGGCAAACAAGCAGATGGATTTAATGATGACAAGAAAATCACGCTGTCTAGAGTCACCAAAGGTGGTAATGGTGCGTCGCCAAACTTAAGCCGGGATACCTTATCCTCCAACCAGAACACGTCAACGGCTAACACTGACAATATGGTGGCAGGAATAGGTAAGGCCATGGTACCAATCCAAACGAATCGCTGTGAAACTCTACCACCTAGTCAGATGTGACGGTGTTGGTGACGATAAGCCTATGTTCGCCTTTTACGAGCTGCCTGGGAGGAAGGCAGATGGTCTATTCTGCAAAGGAGCCCGGACCAATACAGGGGTAAATTACATAATTAAAATAATATTGATAGATTTCTCAATACATTGCTTCGTATTTACCATTAGTAAATCTGTTTTCTTATTTTAATTCCGTCACAATAAAAAGCATTTGACGTGTATTTGACTACGAAATTCGGGGAAAACCAGGTTTACAAACTAGTCATCTATATATGTACATAAAATTAATTTTCATCTATTGTTATTCGAATCACGCCTGAACGGAGAGGCCCAGTTTGCTAATTCCATGTGTACGGATATTTTCACAAGGGAAAAGTTTTTATAAAGAGAAAAACCAGGAAAATTTCAAAAAAAAAATATTTTACATTTTTGCACACAAAGCTATGTGAAGTTTGCCGGGTCGGTTAGTAATTAATAAATATAGCAACTTTGTGAGCTATGAAGTACCAGTGCGTATCCCTTACAATAAATAAATAAATAAATGTTTCTGGACAAGTTACACAAATAAAATCTAAACACAAAGTAAGCAAATTATATGCTTGTGTCATGGGTGTTAGTCAATGATACTAACACATACAAATACTTAAATAGATACTAAAATAAATTTAATAAGCCAACAAGATCCGGAAATGTAGACATCCAAATGTCCATCACACAAATTTCCGCCTTTGTCAGGAATCGAACCTGAGCCTCGCAGTTGGTCGGTGTAGTTAGGCGTGTACGCTAGCCACTTTACTAACGAGCCGGTCAAAAAAAAACAGGCAGAATGTTAAAACATAAAAAACAGGCAGAATGTTTAAAATAAAATTAAAACACTGATTGGAGTCGCATTTCGATTTAAAATGTATACGATATGGCGTCAATTTCACCCACACGCTCGTCTAGCAGTCCTGGTATGCGCCTGTAGAGAGACTGCTTTTTAATAAACACATATAGGTACTATTTAAATTATGCGCGTTGGTATATTTTGTGTTTACGAATTTAACTGATCAAGAAACCAATGTTTGATTGTCGTCTTGTCAGTACCTCGAATGTGATGGAAGTGACAGCATGCAATATTTCAGTATTAAGAATTGTATAGAGCTGTTTTTTATGATAATGGAAGGCAAACAAACAGACGGATTTCCTGATGGTAAGAAATTCACGCCGCTTAGAGACACCAAAGATAGTAATGGTACATTGCCAACCTGAGACCGGGATGTTAAGCCTCAAGCAAAAGTAAGTTTACCGGCTACCTTACCCTCCTAATAATATTATTGTATTATTTATATAATATTATAATATGTAATTAATTATGTAATAACAACTCTATATTTATATCTTTTAAATACATTCGGATTTCGAAAGCTTGATAAATGTAGCCAAAGCGCATAATTTAGATAGTATACGTGTACTGTCGGTCATGTGGAAAGAATGACAGATGAAAGATTGACAAAGCAGGTTTAAGCATTTCACACACGGCAGCTATAATGTAAAAATATACATTACAGCACGATACATCTCATTACATCTTTCTATAGAAATCGTCAGGAGACCACACACGACAGCTATAATGTACATTTTTACATCTTCGTATATAAAGTTGCAGAAAGATACCAAAATATACATTTACATTCCGATATATCTCGATACATCTCGATACATCTTAATACATCTCAATACATTTCCTTACGAACAAGATGTTCAAAAAATTGCTGTTACAGACAGAGACACCACATAAAGGGTTTCGTTGGCGTTTCATCTCCAAGAGAGTAGGGCAGAACCCATTTTCTGGCGTTTGTCCAGTGTACTGTGTAGGTAACAACCAAACTTGTACAAACAGTCTGTCTGTTCCCTTCCATTTTTCAATTTTCTGTTTTTGGCACATGTGGCAATACGTACATCAAAGTTATAATACGAATCATCTTCTGATGAACTATCTAGTAAATCTAATTTTTTTTTTTTTTTTTTTAAATAATAATACTTGTTCCCTTGATGCAGTCAAGGACTTTTAATATCTTTTGTCATTTTGTTCTCTGTTGTATTATATCTTATTTTCTTAATTGTTGTTAAAAATGTTTGTTATACTACTACTGGTTAAATATTTGTAATACTTGTTTGTTTGGTTTTCCTAATTTGTACTGTGAATTTATTTTATTTTGTATGTTTCTTTTCTAGTTTATTGGTTACTACTACTTTACTTTAATTTGTTCTGTGTTTTATGCTGATGTAATTATATAATTATATATAATAATCAGCATAATTATTTTGCTTTATTTCTTTTTACTGTTTTTTCCGCGGTTTTAATGCAGTAATCGATTATTGTTTCTCGTGTTTTTTTGTTTCTTAGAAATTTGTTTATATTTCTTTCGTT
>NJDC01004596.1:0-34496 GCA_002245475.1 Calephelis virginiensis
TACTCTCTGCCTACCCCGTAAGGGACTTGGCGTGAAGATATGTATCTATGTATGTACATTTTAGTTTTGAAGTCGGTTTTTTAACGTAGTTATTTTTATACTCGATCAATTAGCTCACAGCCACAACCCAATTACAGGCATTTCTTACGATCGGCAGAGGATACGGTAGCCCTATTCGTCGCCTACCACGGGATATTACGACCTATTACGACCTATTGCACAAGTCTACTACCTACATAACCATTTAGAGTGGAATATGAAGCTGTCATTACATCATCAGGAATAGATAATGCAGTGGATCCCTACCCAATCAAGTTGCTGCACAACACTCTATAACTGGCCTTGTTGGTGATGACTCGTTTAAGCGTTGCTCGTCTTTAAGGAGCTACCAGGCAGAGCGGCAGGTGGTTTTATTATAATATATGTGCGGGGTATTGGAATAACGTAAAAGTGTAGAATTGTATAGGATGGCTAAAATTTTAGCCATCCTACACAATTCTACACTTGTTTTATTAATTTGATATATTGAATGTATAAATAGTTATATAAACCCTTATAATAGGGCCCATTTGATTAGTATTAGAACGAAGTTCCATATTTCGCGTTGTAAAAGGGGGCTAGACGAAAAAAATTCTCACGAAAAATTTGTCACGACACTTTTTGCTATAGTAAGCTATTGTAAGCTGTGCGGCGTTTTGTTTGTTTTTGTTTGTGTTTTCGCTATCTCTCTCTCTCTCTCTCTCTCTCTCTCTCTCTCTCTCTCTCTCTTATAGAGAGAAAACTTCGTTTCATCCGGGTGTCCCTTGACACCTCTCAACTTTTTTGTATAACAGTAACTTTTTCTGTTATAAAATTATGAAATGTTATGGTTCTTTATACATTTAATTTCTTATAGCGGTACGGCGTCGGACTTAACTTCTTGAGATCCTGGGTTAGATCCCTGATCCGACAAAAAAAGTAGAAAATGTATATTTTCAATTTTCTAATAAAAGTAACCTACTACTAATAACAATATCTTATACTAAATCTATGATTTAGCTTGTGATTAGTTAAATTTAACAGAATATGACTGGCAAGCTAATCAAATTACATAGACGTGAGCATAGATTTTGTTTATAAGGTGGCCTTTTTTGTAAATGTATTACATTCTTAATCAAAACAAGCAACTGGGCTCCTTAAGAATTATAAGTCTCAAGTTTCTACTAAATTCTGTTTCTCTTCAAGTCTTCATCGTTCAATTTATATTACACAGTATACAACTCAAACCAGCACGAAGATGGACTTAATGAAGGATTTAATGTCGTATCTGATTTTTGTTGTTTCCTAAAATGTATACTGTAGTTGCATCAATTATATTAGTCGGCTAAATTCAACGGTATCACGTAATTCAATGTCCCCGATCCCACCCGGATAAAATATCACCGGTCTGTCGTTAGTTAAAGTCGTTCCCGGTTAGAGAGTGGCTCGACAGCACAATTCCCCAGCGCTAAATCGCAGCTGTACTGTGATCTCCCTAAATCCACATTTGATCTGTATTCCTATTCTAGCGCTAACGACCCACTAACCGCCGTCTCCGGGACTCCCAACTTTTAATTGAGTTTAAAACAAAAGACGGTTCGTGTCACTATCGTTGAATAGGGACGTACGCGTCCCTAAAGACAGCCGTGCATTAGTAATAACGGCTCGCAGTTAGTATTTGTCGTTGAGTATACTTGGTGTAGAGTGAGCGCTATAAGAATATTGATAATTCTAACTTGCCAGTTTTAATTAAAAAAATTAACAATATATTCTGACTGTGAAGCTATGTTACTGCTGGAGGTTACACTACAAACAAAGACCTGACGTCATTTCCAAATATTGGTCACTCACTCTACTAACCTCTCTTTTTGAGAGTCTTTTGGTGTGAATAAGCAAAGTCAAATCGAATAAGAGCTCAGTACATAAAAGTGAGTTAGCAATATTTTAAAAAATAACACCAGGTGTTTGTTAGGAATGTAGTTTTCGGTAAATATAGCTTCATAGTTCAAACATACTGTCAGTTTCGTGACTAATCTAGTAACCATACTGTTTTGGAGTCTATGTTTACAACCTTTGATCATGAAGGGTGTCACTTACGAATTGAAAATTTGAAAAACCTAGTAAAAGTATCTTCACGCCTTTATCCCCGATGAAGTAGGCAGAGGCACAACCAGGGCACCCACGACTAGCCGAAGACACTAAGTCCAATGTGATAGGTGGCAAGTCTATCGCCAAACGGGCTTATTTCCAATCCCGAGCAACGTTTTTTTTATTAGAAAATTGGAAAAACACAATTTTCTTTTTGTTGCCCGACGTGGGATTCGAACCCGGGACCTCAGGCAGTCAAGTACAACAACTGAACCGCTAGACCACAGAGGTGACTTTACGTAACTATTTCGAAATAAATCTTATTGTGAAGTAAATTGAGTAGGTAGTACATGAAAGTGCGTTTTGTAAGTCGTCTCTCAATGATAATGTTGATCGCGTGCGCTCTATTTTTTTGTATTCTCAAGGTATTTAACAATATAGAACCAAACTGGGGCAAAGTTGAGCTATGTCGAACACGACGTAGAAGGTAATTAACGCCGAGATTATGAACAACATGGTGAGTACTTACACCGATTCCCATGTTCGCATTGTTTACGTTTAATAGACGACATAACTTCTCGACTAGGTATTAAATATTTTACTTGAGATTTGCCCTGACTTTGCTCGTAAATCCGATATACTATATAAACCACCCATGACAATCTGAAGACACTAAGCCCCGACTGATAGGTGGTAAACCTATCGCCAACCGGGCACATATCCAATCCCGGACAACTTTATTTTTATTAGAAAATTGAAAATACATAACTTTCTAGTTTTTTAGTTGCCAGGTCGGAAATCGAACATGGGACCTCAAGAAGTCAAGTGAAGACCGCTAGAACACAGAGGCGATTTATCACTACATAGTATAAAACAAAGTTGCTTCCTCTGTCCCTATGTCCCTTTGAATGCTTAAATCTTTAAAACTACGCAACGGATTTTGATGCGGTTTTTTTAATAGATAAAATGATTGAAGATGAAGGTTTGTATTTATATTTCATAACCGTGCGAAGCAGGGGCGGGGCCGCTTGAATAATAATATATATGTGTACTAGCTGTCCCGAACTTCGTTCCATCCGTACAGTATGGGAAATAATGAAGTATTATTTTTCCCATTTTCCCTGCAATTTTCTCGGTTTTTCTCTTCATAAGAACCTTCTCCTGATAATAACTAACACAATAAAAAAGATTTAGCCAAATCAATTCAGTCGTTCGGAAGTTATGCGCTTACCAACACATTTAGCCATTCATTTTTATATTATAGATAAAGTAAAGTGTTAGTTATACTATTTATAACTCAAAACCATTCTTTCGAACGACTGAACTGATTTCGTTAACAGTTGATGAAGATCTTAGAATCAGGAGCAAAATTTTCACTTTTCCCATACAAGCTCGTTTAGCTTGAGGGGGTTTTTTTGGGGTAGAGCGATTTAATTAACTGCCACATGATGTTAATACAAACTTTCATTCCATTATAGAACTTTGAGAGACAAATAACCAATGTTTGAACTCGTGTTCTTAACTTGAAACATATTAAACTGTATCACAAGCGGTTCAGCAGTTAACCTGTTAAAGCATAACACGAGACAGAAAGGCTTTTACTACCGAAGAAACTAAGTCTCACAATGTGATAGGTGGCAAGCCTATCGCCAACCGGGCACATATTCAATCCCGTGCAACGTAATTTTAATTAGAAAGTTGAAATTATATATTTTCTAATTTTTTTTGCCACTCCACCCGGGGATCGAACTCGGGACCTCAAGAAGTCAATGCCGACGCCGGAGCGCTAGACCACACAGGCGATATTATACTTTAAATTTAGAAAAACTAAAATATTACGTTAGTATATTATAGTACTCTGGATTTATGATAACAAATAAAGCTGAATCCACACGAAGTGATCTGGAAAGAATATAGTCGATAACAAAAGGGTGGCCGCCAGTTTTCGGTAAGTGACTGTCGACGGCAGAAGCTATTCGCCTCCCGATTCTTATCAGCCTGTACCTCTTCCGGGCCGTTTGTTTGCATTGAGGCTAACCCTTTGAGATTAGAAATATTCATGTGTTCTTGTATGGAAACGTTTCTGGATTTGATACTGGGTTCAAATTCTTGTAGTAATGGAAAAAAATAGAGGTAAAGCTTCTTTTTATTTGTAATCGTCTCTGTAGTCCTTGTGGTTCTGTGTTGGAGACTACATGAAGTCCCGAGCTTGAGCCTCTGGTTGCGCTACTCAAAAATGTGTTTTTTTATTGTTTAATGAAACCAAAATTGCCTTGGATGGGATAAGTACCCGGTATACAATTATAGGTTTAGCTACATGTTACATTGTGCAACTTAGTATCTTCGGGTGTTCATAGGTGTGTTACCTTTTTTTATTTATTTCATAATTAAAAATAACAGTAACTATTATTAATTACAATCATTGGTAAAAAATAGTAATAATAAATAAGCGCAGTAAAAGTGTAAAAACCGACTCCAACTATTTTGTCGAGTACCACGTCATGATTTGATAATTCTTTTTTTTTTAAAATTTGGCAAATGGTGTTACCTAAATTTTATCAACATCTTACTAGTAGTTTTTGAACTGTACTTAATAATGCATAAGTTTTTCACTTATCTTCACGACCTCATCATTAAGTATTGATTGTCGGATCGTAATAAAACCAATATGGGACTACCTCGGATCCTGACCTATTTTTTTTAAAGAGAATCATCAAAATAGGTTAGCAATTGACGGAGTAATCGCGTTACAATCATAAAAAAGGTACAGTCGATTTGAAAACCTCCTCCTTTTTAAAAGTCGGTTAAAAGGCTATATTATGTTTTATCAAAGCTATACTGGTTTTGATGGATATATATGTATACTTTATTATGAATAAGAAAGAACGCTGTCCTTAATAGTAACAATTCACTTCAAATTTATATAATACCAATTAATATAAATTTGTATTTAGTAAATAAAATCAATATAAAATAAATTATTATAAATTAAAATATAAAAAATAAAAAAATTAGCAAATTGATCTTACCACAAAGTTTACGGGGTTAGTTAACAATACTTATTCACAAAGTATCGTCACGCCCATATTCCCGTAAAGTGAGGCAGAGGCAACCAGAGCCGAATGCACATAGACCCACAATATAGTAGAAGGAAAGCCTACTACCAAAAGGGCACATATCCAATCCCGGGCAAAGTTATTCTTATTTGAAAATACACTATACTATTTTTTTGCTGCCCGACCAACTAATACACAGAATTACTAAAATAGATACTGAAATATATATAGTAAACATCTAGACCTGGAGATACTGACATTCAGATGTGCATATAATCGTTTGCCCCCGTCGGGAATCGAATCCGAGCCTCGCAGTTAGTCATTGTTGCGATAAGTATTCAGTTCAGTATTTCAGTCATATATAAGCATTAGAGGTTAAATATTAAGACTGTAACTAATACAATTTCTACTAATTGTAAACAAAGTTTTAAATAAGCCAATAAACTGCTTCACAGTTTTGCGAAACTTGTACTGTGTTATATAGATGGAAATTTAAAAAAAAAAGTCATGAGTACATTTATGTCTGTTTGTTTGAAAAACATAACAACCTTTCGCAGTCGGATAAGTAAATGTTTCTCGTAAAAACGGCTTCTTATTTCCATGTTACCCGACGTTACGCATCCTCTATAATAAGGGTCGTTGACTTTCATAACCCTTTGACGACGTCAAGATAATACTTTTATTATCTTCCGCGGGATTCAAATTCCTTGACACTTCTAAAGCAAGCCTTTTATTCCCTTCGTGGTGGTTAAATCTGAATAAGTCTTATGTTGATACATGTGTAGGATAGAATAACACATGATTCTATTCAGTCTTTTATTTAAATTTATGAAATTTTGTATTATATTGCTGTGATGTATTCAAACTGTTTTTATTCACAATTCTAGGAACTAGAATCTGATTTGCAATCGTTCATACATACACATACATATCTTTACGGAAAGTTCCTTACGGGGTAGGCAGAAAGTATCGAGTGCCAGACCTGACGATCCTGACAGACCTGTCTAGCTTCCTTTACTTTTATTAATTACCCTTTTCATTCAAACACGCCTGTTCCGGAGACTCTTGATTCAATCCTCGTATAATATCCAAGTGATTTGATCTTTGAATATCAACCTAGGTCTCCCCGGGTACCTACATCCATCCACATTTTATCCATCCATCCATCCGCATTGTATGTTTGCTTTTTCAATCTTTCATCTCTCATTCTTTCCACATAACCGAACCAGCAGAGCATGTCCTTTCGCATTTTAGCAACAACACTCTTTCAATCCCACTCTTTTTCGGATCTCAGTGTTACGAATGCGGTCAGCGAGCGTTACACCACAGATTTGCCGTAGCGCTCTCATTTCGACCGCATTCATCCTACTTTGATGCTTTTCCTGTCATATCCAACACTCGCTTCCATAGAATAATGTTGGGATAGGCACGCATTATGCAAAGCGAGTCTAGCTTTTTGACTCGAAACCAAATTTGCAATCGTAAATAAGTAAAACATGATTTTGTAATTTTAGTCAATACCCGTTTTGTAAATCAACTAATTTTGCACAAACTTGTAAAGGTAGACTTCAAAGCTTAAGACAATACTAATCTGACCAAATAAATTAAATAATAATATTGTTGAAGTAAAGTGAAACTTTATGGTTGGAAGCGCGAAGGCGGCATAACTTGATGCACCTTATCACTGTACCGGTACTGCGGTAGATTATTTATAGTAACACTACCGGTACCGTCTACAAAGTACTGTAACACATATTTCAAACATACCGTTTCCTTTATAAACAACACTACGCTTAACACGACCTCGTGTATATATTTTTTTGTTGGATTGGATGCATAACTAGATTTGTAGACAGTTGTAAACATTGGTTCACCTCCGTCTGGGCTGTAGAGTTATTCCGAATTTAATTATTATCGGAAGATGGAAACAAACTTTCCTCTAACAGAGGCTCTAGGCGGTTGCGAGCACTAGTTAAAAAAATTGGTTTACATTCGTCTGGGCCGCCGATTTGTTCAACATGTAGTAATGATCAGAAGACGGAAACAAACATTCCTCCAAGGGTGCTTGTAAGGCGTGTTTACATTATCTTTTTTGATTTATTTGATGTCCGTCTAGAATGTCTTTAATATTCAGGATTTCCTGGTGGATAAATGCAGTTAAATGAGAACTTAATGAGATCAGAGAGTAAGTGGTATTGTTATTTGTGGAAAGAGACAATTAGCGTTACAGGTACCTACCTATTTGATACTGGTGTGTGGTCCATCTAAAACTGGGATAATAAATAACTTGCATAAGTCTACTACTTAGTCTCCAAATTGTGAAACAGCAGTTGCAAATGCAAACGTTGTGGCCACAAGAATAGACAATGCAGTAATGCCAGTCTGAGAAGGAAGTCGAAGATCCCCAGCACAACCAAACTATGCTCTCTTCTAGCTACATGGTATGCCTATCTTGTAAGGATGGACATGGGAGTCCTGAAACCCTTTGAAATAGACTAAAAAATAGAAAGTTAATTTTCTCAAATGTCAATACAAAAACAAATTAATAAAAATCGATTAAGTTTTCTTGTAGATATAACTTTTATAACTAAGTATTGTAACCTGTTCTTTTACTTCTTTCTTTAGGTTTTGGCCTATACTTTAGTACTTTGCCATTAGTCAAGTAGAAATTTGCATAAAATTTTCTATCAATTTTAATTACTCATTAGTCATAAGTCGTTAGTAAGTCATGTCAGGCTCTTGGGTATAGCGGTGGTCTCAAACTCGTGCGGTGGACTCAAGCTCATGTAATAAGATTTGGCGGCAACGAGGGAATACACGATATGCTAATTTCTTCACGATTATTTCATTTGTGCACTTTCACTGAACAAAATTGTACAAAATGCCACCATAATTGATGATTTCACTCAATTTCAACACGAAATTCAATAATTATGAAAAAACTTCGACCATCTTTTCTCTCGATGGCGCCAAAATTCCGTAAGCTATTTTTAATACTAATTTATAGGTTTACCAGTACTCATCTGAAATTATCATTTATAACTATAAATATTCTAACAAAGGTAACAATTCAAATAAAGTATTCTGTCGAAATAATTTTGCAAAGTATGATGGGACATGTAATAAATTTGTAGCGTCAGCAATATTTCGTAACAATCGTGACCTCCATTTATTCGAGCGATTTGTATCGAGTTAGCTAAATCGATACCGCGAAATAGAATCCCTCACGAAAGCCTGCTCCCAGCAGTATTTCCACTTTTAGATTTTCCCCATCTTTAGGGAGTCGCGATTTAATAAAATTATTTAAGGTACCTAATTTATTTACTTATTCTTACGTGCTAATATTGTACAAAGGCTGTTCTAATATTTTATAGTATTCCCAGGAGGTTACTTTATAATTATAGACATAAATTATTAATGGATCTATATAAACTTATATTCAAATAAAAGAAAGTATTTTTAAATATGAAGAAAATGTTACTGTTTGAATAGTTTTACACTTTACGTCATTAATTGTTATACCTACATATTGTTAATCAAATTTATATATTTTAGCATACTATATTAAGTTTGCTAACAATTATGCAATTCAGGCACCATTACTGTCTAATTAAAATATGTTTGATCTCGACTGCCAATCTGTGCGTTCTTAAAAATATATGAAATATTGAATAATTTTCCCTGATTCTGAGGTTTAAATATCTTTCTAGGTGATTTTTCCAATAAATCGCAAGGTAAAACTGTTGTTGTTAGTGTTCCACACGCTGAATATATTCCACAACGGACTATCGATTTGAACGTCGAGCTTCGTGCATTATATTAGCATGGTTTTGCTGCATAACGGGTTTGCGGTTTTATGTAAAAAGTGAAAAAATAAAGTCTTTTAGAAATCAATTCTCATTTGAAGATATGCAATTCTATTCTGACATTTGATACTGTATTACTTATTGACATTTAGAAAACTTATTTTTTTTTTCTTTTTTTACAGGTAAGCCGATTATTTATTCGTTTTCTTCTTTGAATTGTAAGTAAAATATAGCGCATTTTTCCCCATTGTTTTTAATCCACAATTCTTTACAATTTCTACAATACTTCAGTTGACGCCCGTATCCACGATAATGAAAGTTACAACCAGGGCACTCACGATTAGCCTTAGGTAGTAATTAGTCCCACAATGTGAAGGGTGGCAAAACATATCGCCAATGGGACACTCATCCAATCCCGGGCCACTTTGTTTTATAAATTGAAAAAGTACATTTTTCATTTGTCGACTCGGTAAACAAACCCAATACCAGCTAGTCAACGCAAACAGCGAACAACTAATACTAACTAACTAGCTGTGGTCTAGACCACAGAGGCAATTTTAAGCAGTTATAACTCTGTGGTATATTGTTACATAGGTAGCAGCTCGCTCTGATTGTTACTACCACTACCTTACCTATTCCTGCCATAAAAACGTAGTGAAACTTATACAAACTACAAACTTACAAGACTCTTTACTAAAAGCTGAACACATCCAGAATGAACCCAAATAAAATGATTTTAATTTGCAATGTTCCGCCGAAAAAACGCCGAACAAAAAAAGGAAAAACAGTGCGATATGAATGAGTTGGACTTACGGGAAGCCAAAATAACCCCAAATATATCTAACTCCGCACAATACACACCACTAAACTGTTATATTAGCGCCAACAATACACACCCCACTAAAACCTTAACGTAAGTTTCGCTTCGTAAGCAATGCATCATCAGGAGGATTCAACTGCACTCCACGAAGGTCGAGCAGAATGAATGAAAACACGAAAATACATTACGCAGTAGTACTAGGAATGAAACTAAATAATGTTTTTAATATCCTGCGTCACTTTACACTTTTAGCACTATTCTGAATCCAAAACTAGAGTAATAAATGTCTTATTTCCGTAACGGGAAAGTAGCTCCGGAATCTTGGCGTATATTTCTCATTTTCGAAATAAATATTTCACTTTAACACCGAAGTAACTTTTCGAAGATAGAGTGTGACGCCGGGTCGGCGCAAGTTAGGTCTGTAATGTCGAATTTCCCATGCAACTCACTAAAATATTTACGGCCAGCGAAATACAATTGCGTCGGTCGCACTGCGAGTGAGGCTTGAAAAGTTGATGCCATTTCCATCCCTAACGTCCATGTCATTGTTTCAATAAAGCATAGGTCACATTCAACGCAAACCGTACATTGGCCGGTATCGACTGACGATAATTCTAACGGACGATGTCAAAAAGAATGTTCGTTTTTCAAAAACTGGATGTCGATGCTAACGATTTTTTTTATGACTGAATTCGACATCAAACACACAACAGAGATTTTCTTGTTATATATAGTAAAAATGTATGTATACCTACGTTTTATCGAGGGAATACTAATATTCAATTTTCAAAGGAAATAATATAATAGGCGACTTTTTTTAAAATGCCTATTATATAATAATGGTTAGGAACAGCGCCATCTATAATGATCCACCTCCCTACCTTTTCATGCCGCAGTTACGACAATGTCGTGTTCTGGACTGCAGGGTAGGGTAGACTTGCACCGGCCACAGGACAGCGATGCACCTACCACATATATGGTGTTCATAGGCTGCGGTTATCTCTTACTACCAGGAGAACCGCGTGTTTGTTCGCTATCTTTTGCTATAAAAAAAAACAGTTTATTAGTTTAAGTATTTTTGTAATAATATTTTACGAGGAAAATTTATCTTTGCTACAAAAGTTCGTGTTTTTATTTTATGAAGTTCGAGTCATATACAAAGCAATGGCTATTGAAGAAAGAATACATGAAACCAATTATTTTATTTCAATTTCTATTTAATGATTCTCTTGTTATTTTAATATTGAATTCAAATTGTACTTTGCATGTTTTTTTGTTTTAATCATAGATGAACGTCCAATTTCAAAAACCCATATAAATAAGAAATAGTCATCTATAGAACAGTAACAACACTACTATTATTTTTAAAATTAATAAAACTGTTTTAGCGACAAATTTATTTCAAGTTAGCTTATCTCTAGCTATAGATAGGTTGCGCTTAGACGAAAAATTAAACAAAATATAACAAATATTTCCACATTGTCACAGTAAACGCTATATATGCAAAAAAGCATTATGGTTAGCATAAAAAATGTTTTGTGTACAACTTAAGGCAAATAATTGTAGAATACGTAATTTAGTAGGTAATTATTACGTTTATAAAAGTAAAGCCGCTCGCCTTCGTGATTGGCAAGAACTATTGTCTTTTAACTGTGAATTGTAATTTAGAAGAGACCTAAATCATATTATATGGATAAGTCACGCCTCATTACTAAGGAAGGCTATGAATTGCTACCCCCACGGATTACTGTTCTACGATTACAGAAACCTTTAAAAAAAGTGCCACACTATTAAAAAATCGGTAACGAAGTATTCTTAATCTAATTTTGAAAAGGGAGTTTTTAGTGTTTTTTGCTGTGTGAACCAATTTTATTATACAGATGCTTTCCTTTGGTCCTGTGCAAAATCTTTTAAGATCCGACTTGTGGTTTTGAAATTATAACCTACTAGCTTTCACTTGCGGTTTTACCCGCGGACCAATTTATGTCTTTATTTAAATTATAATCTACTAATTAATCTAACGTACAAACTACATTCCTAAATTTGTAAATTACTAAAAAAGGTGTAAATTTGTGGAAGTTTATATATTTTATTATTTATTTTGCTTTGTTTTGTTCAAGTGTAACTTAAATTATACACGCATACATGCATATCTTCATTCCAAGTTTCGAAGTTGAAAGAATGTCGAGTCTCGTCTCCACAGAATCAGTTATTCTTTCATGGGTCAATGTATACGATTTTACAATAAACTTCCCGAGCATATTAAAGACTTACCATTAAATAAATTTAAAAAATGTAATAAATCTAAGTTGTATGGTAAAGGTTAATATAAGATTTCAGAATATTTAGAAAACAGAAATGCTTGGGATTAATTGCTCCTCATACATCTCTACAAATTAATTAAATGTAATATACTTTTGTAAATTTTATTTATAAGAAATAAAACAAGCCCGCTGAGTTTCTTTCGCCGGCTCTTCTCAGTGTGTGGCCGCGTTCCGATCCGGTGATAGATTTTAGAATTATATAAACGCGTCACAAAAATCTTTGTATATATCCATGTGAATAAATTTATTTTGAGTTTGAGTTTACAGACCTGCCTATATTTCTGAAAATTCATTTCTCTTTTTAAACAAACACGTCACTCTTAAAGACTCTTGATAATTTGAGTAATTTTTGTTGTTAAAACTTAAGTTTGCGTAATCTTCGTGTATTCATACCCTTATAGTTAATCTGTTAATAATACAATACCCATCCATATTCCAATAGCAGTCAAGTTGAAATCCTCGTATTCGTGACGAGTCGCAAAAAGGTAAATTGGTTTTAATAAAATAGTAACTTTTATTCGTGGAAGGTTTTCGTTTTCAAACTCGTTAAAAAACAATGGTGTCCTTCGGTTAGTCTTTAAATGCTTTTTAAGTATTCTTGACTTTCTGTGTGGTAAGTAAAGTAGGTAAGCAAGTACCTTCATCACTATATCTTGAAAAAAGTATACAGAGGTATAACCAAGGTATACTATTTAAATTAGGTATGTGCTTCGGCTATATTCATCAAGCTTCGGAAATCCAAATGTATTTTAAAGATATCTATATAGAGTTGTTATTACATAATTAACCAATTCGCTTAAATTTAGATTAGGTCAGCCAATTTAAAAATAAAAGTATGAAATGTAAAAAGTGTAAAGCCAAAGCGCATAATCTAAATAGTTGCACTCTGCTTTCGATAAGTACTTTTTTCGTACAATGTGGTATTGACAAACACTACTTGGATTAGTGCAAGTACCGAGGCAACATTGTTTTTATTAGGATTTTGACTAAAAACTAATAATTTTGAAAAAAATAATAATTTGTGCAACCCGTATTTATTATAAACTTTTCAGTGTGTATTTTATGTGTTTTTGGACCAAAACGTCTAATTATTATCAATTAGATTTATATTAAGCCATAAGAAGGGATATAGAAAAGAAAATTTTTTGATCATAAAAAAACAACGGGTCGTACAGTACTACTATTTATACTATGCGCTTCAGCTTCACACTTGTTACTCTTTATACTTTTACTTTTAAATTGGCTGACCTAATCTAAATTTAAGCGAATTGGTTAATTATGTAATAACAACTTTATATAGATATCTTTAAAATTCTTTTTCCGAAGCTTGATGAATAGCCGAAGCACATTATTTAAATAGTACTACTACTGTAAACAGTTAAAAAGGGTTAAACAACTACCATTCCATACTTACTATTATAACAGTCTCTTTGTACGTCTGTTATGTTTTCCCGGTTAAATCGCTTGACCGATGTCGACGACATTTAATATACATATAGTTTATAATCAAGTTCAAACATAGACATTTTTAAATCAAAAAATTTAAATCGCCTTAAAACTAATGTGGAATTTTATCAAATTTATATGAAAATTTATTCTACACTTATGGAGTCTTGCATACAAGCTAGTTCATAACAATTATACGGTGCCTATAACTGCCGGTTTCCTATTATCTTATGTAAATACTAGCTGACCCGGCGCACTTCGACAAGCGATACTTGACATTAACAGCTACTAACAGCTTATTTGGAAAAACTTATGTTTTATTTTTCGCTATTTTCCTGCAATTTTCCCAGTTTTTCTTTACATCAGAACCTTCTACTGACAATAACTACCATAACGAAAAAATATTATTAACATTGGTCCATCTGTTCAGGCGCAACGGAATAATTACGCGAATTGGAGATTTATTTTATATCTATTGATTCAAAAATTGTGTCACAAATTCATTCCTTATACAATTGTATGTAATTCGATACGCTCATGTTCTCCTTATTATTACGGTGAGACTAAGTGTTCTTACACACGAGCGACATGTCACCAACGACATACGAGTAGGTAACTGCAGCCGCCTACAACTGGCGACGCTTGCAGTTGTGTTCGTCCGCATGTAAGAGCTCTAAGCTAAATAGAATAAATATCTATGGATATCCAACATTTAAATTGGATACTCAAACATTATTTACTTTATCAAATATGTTTCCTGTCCCAATAATTATTTCTGCTTTACATTTGTTAATAAAACCATATGTTATCCTCGTAAGCGCACCTAAATTTTAATAACTTTTTTGTCGAGATCAAAATATAATGTTAATATAATGTGACTTGTCAGACTAATTGCAGTGTTATTTTTAGAGTTGGACTAACTAAAAAGCACAATTGCTTATAATTACCTACGTTCCGGTTTTGATGACCGCAAAACATTAGTACTTCGTGACTAAAACTATTCTCTGAAATAGTACGTATGACACAATTAAATTTTCGTGATGTAAATTACGTCGGTCTGGTCTCGGCTTAATTGTTTTATATTTATATACGAGTTACGTTGTAATGGTGGAAGAGATGCCTTAATTATTAGCTGAGCTCGCGATTTTTAGGCGTGGAATTTACTAAAAAACGTATTTAGCTTATTTTTATCATTAAAGTGGTGTAAGTTACTCCTTATTAAATCTGCATGCCAGTTAAAGTCCCGTAAACATCGGGCCAGCCGTTTCAGAGATTAGCCGGAACAAACAGACAGACCGACAGACACACGGAGAAAAAATGTAAAAACTATTATTTTGGCATATGTACCGAATACACATTCAAATATAAGTGTAGCAATAGGCGGTTTCGTTTGTATTACAAATAGACACTCCAATATTGTTTATATGTCGGGAATCGAACTAAAGACACGTGTTTATTCTGTGACGTTATGTGTATACGCTAACCCCTCTACTCTATGGTCTTTATGGACAATGTTAAAAAATATTTGTTGTCGCATTACCAATAATTCATCTTTTTCAAATCACAAACAAAGATAATTGACATCTCTGATTGAATTTTACTTAATAAGTTATAATTCTTACTTAGGTGTTGCAATTTTTTTTGGAAATAAAAAAATATGCGCTAAAATTTGTAACTTTACAATAACATTTGATATTTTCCAACATCTGCTAGTGGTTAGACTTCCAAAAATTCTACTTACAATGTTTAGTAAATTTGCAATACTCAATTTAATTATTTTTTTAATTTTTTAACCCCCGATGGCAAAATGAGGATGTCATAAGTTTGACTTGTTTCTGTGTGTCAGTCTGCTGCATTGTTACTCCTAAACGAATAGAACGATTTCAGATCTTGGTTTGAAAGCTGAAATGATCGAGATGGGTCTTAACTACATTACGAATAGGTTTTGTTGGGATTATTGAACATCTTGTAGTTTATGATTATTAATAACCTATATAATAATTCTACGTACAAAATACTCTACATGAGTATTTTGTAATTTCACTCACCTCCATATCGTTTCATCCATTAGTAATGCTTGTGTTTCGTGATTCCTTACAATAATCAAACCGGTGACCCACTTTCATCGGCCAATCGATTTGCTGCACTATTACATATTACAAATCAGTATGTGATACTTGTGACGGTTGATATCAAGTATGGTAATCCTGACAAATAGCTGATATTCATCAGGCACAGGAATAGGTACGACGGTAAATCCATAGCCGGGACAAATTGCAGCACAACACTCTACCATTTAACTTTAAGCACCATTCAGACGGTTGTAATCACCCACAAGATGACCTTGATGGAAACTTTGTTTGGAACCAATCGAAATTCGGAATAAATTTAAGTGTCACACGGATGGTCACTGGTAATACATGAAATAGATGTCAAATGACGATTGTATTCGCTATATCTATTATATTTCTATTAGCCACTGGAGATAGCACATATAAACTACATCAATTGACAGCTATTTGATTAACACTTTACCCAGTGATCATCACTAAAAAGATACGCAATTAGCTGATTATGTATCTCAGTGGCCAACTCAAAATAGAAAAGTGTACATCAAGATCAAATAGCTGTCAAATGACGTCATTTGTGTTTGCTATCTCTATTGCATTTCTTTTAGTCACTAGATATAGCAAATACAAAACACGTCATTTGACAGCTATTTGATGTACACTTTTCCATGTTGAGTTGGCCTCTGAGATACATAATCAGCCCTCTGGTCAGCTCATTGCAACTTGGTTGAAATGTCGTACACCCATAAGTAGACATTGGTAACTCAGCTAAAACGTGTCAACCACAGATCCGCTCATGAAGTCAAACCGAAGCTCTAAACCGTCTCGCAGCTTAGCTCAACCAAAGACAATATATTTACAAATCCCTCGTTTTCCCCGCGTTGGTCCGGGCTCTTTTGCAGAATAGACCATGTGCCTTCCTGCCAGGCAGCTCGTAAAAGGTGAGCATAGGCTTACCGTCACTAACACCGTGACATCTGACTAGGTGGTAGAGTTTCGCAGCGGCTCGCCTGGATTGGTACAACCGCCTTGCCTATTCCTGCCGCCATAGCGTCCAATGCTTGCCGTTGACATGTTCCGGTTCGGAGGGTGAGGTAGCCAGTGAACTTACTTTTGCTCGAAGCCTGGCGTCCCGGCCTCAGGTTGGGGCAGTTCACCATTGCCACCTTTGGTATCTCTAGGCGGCGTAAATCTCTTACCATCAGAAAATCCGTCTGCTTGTTTGCCTTTCATTTTCATAAAAAAATCTCTGGCTCAACTTACCTATGGAAATCACGTATGTGAACTATCGTTTGAACAGAACAAAATGTCAGCAAATGATTACAGCTTTTTTAGTTATTAATCGTTGATAATAGACATCGAGTCGAAATATTTCAAATGAACATTGAGTTACGAATTTTCGACTTGAGCTACAGATCTGACTCAAATGTTACCTGAATGTTTGTAACAGTTCAGAGCAGATTCACTCACCTCTGCTCGCACGTTCAAATGCTCGTTTAACCTGGTAATAAACTAATAAAGCAGATGATTACAGCTTTTTTAGTTATTAATCGTTGATAACAGACATCAGTTCAAAACATTTCAATTGAACAGTGAGCTACGAATTTTCGACTTGAGCTACAGCTCTGCCTCAAATATTTGAAGCGGTTCAGAGCCGATTCACTCACTTCTAATGAACTTCACAAATGATCGTTAAACCGGTAGTAAACTAATAATCAGTAACGATGGAACACATCAATTTAAGTTGAATTTAGCAGTTTTTAGGACTGTGTTTTGTAAAGCGGAAATGCTTTAAAAAACCGACTGCGATTTTAATATTACGTCATCAATATTGAAATCGCAGTCGGTTTTTTGAAGCATTTCCGCGCTTAAATTAGTCAATGTAAAGATACAGCGCGCTTATGATTTTATTATGTGTGAAAATAAGTAGGCTAAAGCTGATAAAGAAGTATGTTCGTCGTTTATTTTGAACTAAACGCTGCTGTTTTCCGTGTGCATATTAAATTAACACCTCACTGCCTTCTAATGTCACGATATATTACTAACACAACGTCACCGTTCTTGCCCGAGATCCATAAACGGCCAGACCTTTTTAATTTTTTTAAAAATGAAAGTTATTTAGTCAGTTTTAACACAGTATTTTTTATAACAAAATTCAAAAAATAAGCTGCTCTCATGATAGTGAAAGAAAACCGGTGGTCTATACAACATAGATCTTATAAGTGCGTCAGCACAGAACATGACAATTGCGAATTTTGGAGGCAGAAATAGCTAAGGCTTTAGTATCAATTCAGTCGAGTTTTTGCACAATACTCTTTAGTTATAATGGGACTGCAGGTGTGATATATAAAAGAAACTACCAGTTATAATTGCGTACTAGATCATAATCCAGTTACAGCCAGACCTTATAGAATTTAATAGCTGGAAGTTTCTCAACACATACTTTCAAAGCAGACAGGAATAATGAGGTGACTTTAAAGCTTAAAGCGTCTTGAATTTAAGAGGTTTTATATATCAAAGGTATAAAAATAAAAACCCAACCGACTTTTGTCAAATTAAAAAGTGAGCTTTTCTTGTGTCTCCTTGGGAACATTATTAAAAAACCACTGCAGGACTATACCACCTAGTTTCAGTTCACAATTCAATCATATTAAATCACTACATAATTATGAAACCCCATAATCTAAATAATTAAAATATTTTTAATTAGTTAATAATTAAATTTTATCTTGATGACGCTCAGCACGGCTCTTGATGGCAACAGATTACCATGGCTTATAGAAACCATAGATGTTACAGTAGCTGTCCTGTGGCCGGAGTGCTAGGCCTATTAGGCAAGTCTACCGACTACCCTACCCTTCAAACCGGCTGCGGGAATAGGCAAGATGAGGCCAATGGCGTATACTACTCAACGGTCCCGGACCAACATGGGCTTAAAACTGTAGTGTTGTGTCTTTTAATGTTTGTTTGCTAATAGTTATTCCACTAGTTATTTTTTTTGTATTTGGACATGATATATTATATTACATTAAGTATGTTTAATAAAGTATGCAAGTAATGTCTTAAAAAAAGAATTAAATGCACAAAACTGACCTCAATTTCAATAATATGTTATTTGATAAGTAAATATTAAAACGCATATTATCCATACTAGTCCTATCATAAATGCGATTTTTTTTTAAAAATGTTACTCTTTCACGCACAAACTTCTTAACGGATTTAATTAGCGAGAATCTTTTTTATACATCAGAATAACATATAGGCTACAATTAAAAAAATTGGTATACAAGCAAAGCCACGAGTGGAATCTAGTAGTCTAGAAATATTATAAATCCAAAGGTCTGTCTGTCGGTTGCTCTTCTACAACTAAACCGCTGAACATACATATAGTGTATAGCTATAGATCCGTGTTCAAATTAAGGATAATTTAAAAAATAAGCAACCCCCAAAGGACTGTTGAAGGTTGAAAGTTTGCATTAAATACGATTTTAATGCAAACTTTCTATTATACGCTGACGAAGTCGCAGACAAACAGCTACTTATGTGTAGCTAAAATTGCACTGAACCAATTACCGCCTCTGTGGTCTTATCGGTCTAGGTGTTGGACATGACTGCATGAGGTCCCGGGTTCGATTCCCGGGTCTGGCAGCAAAAAGAAAATTTGGTTTTTCCAATTTTTTGATAAAAAAACGTTACTCAAGTATATGTGCCCGACGGGCGATAGGCTTGCCACCTATCACATTGTGGGACTTAGTGTATTCGGCTAGTTGTGGGTGCCCTGGTTGTGCCTCTACCTACCGTTTCGGGGATATGGGCGTGAAGATACGAATTACCATGAAATTTATAGAACCACATTTAAATATCTGTCAAACAAACAGAATGGTCAAAATCGGAATAATCTAAAGAAAGTTATTCTTAAACAAACATATTTAAGCAAATAAATACATTATGCACGTTGAATTGAAAACCCCAACATTTTCGTTAACTGAAAATATTGTAAAACTTGTAGGTTTATTTAACCACGTAGACCCAGTTCTCTTCGATGACAGCCGTAGCCATTATAGTATGTAAACCAAGTTACAGTTGGAATGCTAACTGAAGAATATTGAATTAGCGCAGTAATGCTAATAACAGCGCAAGGATGGCTACAGTTTATTCTATACCTTTACGAAATAGCAAACTTTATTATTATCTAGATATTTTATTCATACAAACTAAATAGATAAAATATACACTCGAAGGCTATTTCATACTTCACATGTACAATTTTGAATAGAAAATGAAGTGATTAACTGATAAAAGCACAGTTTAAAATATTAACTTGTTTTAATGTAACAACAGTAACTCGCTCACTCTCAAGTTTTTATATAAAAAAACGACGAGTTGCACTCCGGGAGTGCCGGCAGAAGTGAAATTTGAATATGAATACTTGAATATAAAATGCACAACGCATTTTTGATATTTTAGAATAGTTAGAGAATAATTTTGCACGAATTGCTTTAATTATCAGTATGAAAGTACTATCATTTATGTGGTAGAATACAACATTAATTTATTGCGCTTTCGTGACAACATGAACATTCGCGCAAACGCCCTGCGCAGTCTTACGCATTTTCGATCTGACGATCTGACGCGAGTTTAGAAGTTTCTAAAAAAGTGCGCAACGCCGCTAAAGAAGTTTTCACTTCAAAAATAAAACATGCAAGCAAAATTACAACGTTAAAAAAAGGTTTGTATTCCACTGAGCGTTGCTGGAATAATTATTGCGACGCGATGACATAAATGGTTGTCAACTTGGGTTCAGGTTTCCGGTAATATTATTTCAATATTCATTGATTCAGATTAATATAATTTAAATGCCACTTAATACGAAGGTAACCAATCGGACAAGGTTTGGTTTAAGGTTATTACAAAATACCCGCTAAATACATTACACGCAAAGGGGCTAGCGTATCGGTCAACAGTCCAACGACGACTGACAAGATGACTCATGACTGGTTGCCTTTGGGATTTTGTACTTACATAATAAATTTCAGCACAATCGATCTTAACGTTTACTCTTGAATCCCGTGCAAAAACAGAAACAGACTTCAAAACGTTCTTTAATTATTTTAATAGCAATTAATTATAAAAAAGAAAATCGATTCTCTATCCGGAAGAGGTAAGTAGAAGTGCAGCCGTTTCACTCGCAACTAGCCGAAGACGCTAAATCCCACAATGTGAAGTTAGCCACCAAATCCTATAATGAACTGGACATATATCCATAGTTTTGGAGCATCTTTTCTTCTACTATTTTGTTACATAACTTACGTATGTTTAAAACGTTGTGTGACGAACGTTCCTTTTAAATTCCCGAATAATTTGCGCTTTCGAGGAATGGTGGCAATAAATGAAACGTTTATATATTCACACCGGAAAACGATAAGCGTGTGACCATGATTCATGACTAGATGTGGACTGAATATTATATGGACGATATTGGTGAAATAGTGAAATTCTCATGGGCATCATTGATTTACGTTTTGGCCGCTGTGTGATAGTGGAGATGTATATTCATTTTACGTTGACAAGTTACTTATAAACATTTTATGGATTTCTTATAGTTTGATAATAAAGGAATTCAACACTTTTTCTAGTAATGAGAAATACCACTTAAAAATACTTATAAATAGTAATAATAATACTAAAAAAAGTCAAACTAATTAATGCTTTATTAATTTGGCTTTTGTAAACAGATCACGGACTGTCACAAAAAAAAACAATATTTATTAAACTTCACTTTTAAAGATATTCACAGCTGTTGATATCGGCTAATTTAATTAATTTAAGCTGGCACGTTTAACGTTTGCCTAAAAAAATTGTAAGTAGCGCGAATATTTAAGCCTAAATGATCGAGTATCCCGGTAAAAACTAGGGCTTAGTAATCATCCAGGCTTCTTAGTGGCATAATAAAAAGTTGGGAGGTGTCAAGGGACACCCAGATGGAACGAAGTTCTCTCCCCCCCTCTCTCTCTCAATCTCTATCATTCTCTAGTAATCTCTATCTTTATCTCTCTTATAGAGAGAGAGACAAACAGAAAAACATGAATAAAAAATAATAAAAATAGTAAAAAAATAGAAATAAAATTTTAAAAAAATATAAATAAAAAAAAAATAGAGAGAGACAAACAGAGAAATTTCAAACAAAAATAATAATAAAAAATAATAAAATAATTAAAAAAGTGTCTTGACAACTTTTCGTAAGAATTTTTTCCGTCTAGCCTCCTTTCAAAACGTGCAATAAGGAACTTCCAAAAAGCCTTTCTAATACTAATAGTATTGACAAAATACTTAATAACAGTTTAGTTATAAAATACTTATAATAATTTGAGACTTTACATTGCGTTATGCTGTGCACAAATTAACTGTTTTAGAGCCTTTAATGGCAGGAAAGCACACGCATTTCTTTATTATGTAATACACGATAATGCATAATATGCGAAAAGACGTCTTCCTGCCGCCAGGCAGCATCTTCATCCTTGTACAAAATGCACTAGTGGTTTATTTATTTTAGTTTGACGTTCTTTTAAAACTATGATAGAACTATTAAGAGATAAGAATTTTGTCATATATAGTTTCTGTAAAACTTTAACTACTTACGCCGCTCATGCGACAATAACGCTTATATTTTGGGTTTGGCGCTAGATTCTGATCACGGTAATCTGTCATTTTAAAATTATTATATGGTCTTCGGTCTTTGATAAGTGAAGGACATTCCAATTCAGTTCAACTTTTGAAGTGGGTTACATAGATGCGTAAATACATACCAAGCTAATAAAACTATGTTTCTAAGTAACCACTTATCTTTTAACTTAAAAAACATAAATGATGGTCGCACTAGGTACTTGTGCATACCACCTAGCATGTAAACGGTCAGTTTACATTGTAGATTCAAATCTCGCAGTGTAGGCTTGTTGTTTAGATGTGTGACGTAATCGGTACAAGCTTCAAAGAAGTAAGTAGGATTGCCAGATTATGTAACTTTAAAGTAAACTTGTAATATAACATATCTAATATATAAAATTCTCCTGTCACGGTGTGCGTGATTGACCTCCTCCGAAACGGCTCGACCGATTTTTGTGAAATTTCGTGAGCATATTGAGTAACTCTGAGAATTGGCCAACATCTATTTTTCACATCCCTAAGTGACAAGGGTGACTTACCCCTATTTTTTTTTACTAAAATCACATTAAAAATATAGCAAAACAACGTCTGCCGGGACAGCTAGTTATTATATACTATATTTCAAGATATAGTGCCAGTAACTTATATGTTCAGAAGTGAAATCGGAACTAAATGGAAACGTTATTGTATTATGTTTCTATTTTTGTTAGTGTCTGAAGTGCAAGCAATGAAAATTAAATTCCCTTGACCACATTTTTTATTATTTTATTATCCTGTGTAAATTCTCAATTCAAAACACTAAACGTCACACTAGCAATACTGTTTTCTACGGCTTGTCAAGTTTATTTTATTTGCTACCGTCTCTTTAAATTATTTATATTTTACTATTTTATTAACTAAAAGTATTTTCACGCCTTATCCCGGAACGGGTAGGCAGAGGCACAACCAGGGTACCCACAACTAGCCGAAGACACTAAGTCCCACAATCTGATAAGTGGCAAGCCTATCGCCAACCGGGCACATATCGACAATCCCGAGCAACATATTTTTTATTAAAAAATTGGAAAAACCCAAATTTTCTTATAGTTGCCCGACCCGGGATTCTAACCCGAGACCTCATGCAGTCAAGTCCAACCCCTGAACCTCTAGACCACAAAGGCGATTGATTATACAATTATTTTAGAATACAACATATAATATTTATTATATTATTATTACATTAACTTTAAACAGCGCCTCTAAAAGTAAAAGAAACCTATTTTTAGACCACTAGTGTCACAGATTGCGACACGTAACTTATCGAACGTAATCTGTACCAACTCATGGGAAAGGCTCTCAACAAATAAGTTGATGACTCTCTATTGTAGCTGTCTAATGCTAATAGAGTTTTTGAATCGTCTCTGTAGCCTAACGATCTGGTTGTTGCACTTAACTTCATGAGGTTCAGATTCGATCTCCAGGTCGATCAGCTAAATAAAAAACGACGTTGCACTCCGGGGGTGCCGGCAGAAGTGGAAATTTGAATGTTAACGTTGTGCATTTTTGATATTTTCGAATGGTTAGGGAATAATTTTGCACGAATTGCTTTAATTATCAAAATGAAAGTACTATCATTTATGTGATAGAATACAATATTCATTTATTGCACTATCGTACACAAACATCACAACACGAACATTCGCGCAAGCGCCCTGCTCCGTCATACGAATGTTCGAACAAGTTTAAAAGTTTTTACCCATTATAAAAAAAGTGCGCGACGCCGCTAAAGAAGTTTTCACTTCAAAAATTAAATCGTTCATCAGATTTTAAGCACAAATATAAAAAAAATATAAATATTTTCACTTTATAACGCTTTCCGCTTTCTGTCCCGCCATCTGTGTGTTTACTTAGATATTTACAACTACACAAAGAATGCTGATGCGGTTTTTTTAATAGATGGTGATTCTAGTCTAGAGGAAGGTTTATATGTATAATAACATAGAAGTTTGTCCACCCGTGCAAAGATGGGACGGGCTAATAGTTAACGATATTTTTTTTATAATAAAAGACACTGAACTTTCGCTGTGCTTCCTGTTATTTTCCGGGTTAAGTAAATTGTACTTGTTTGCTATCTTTTGCCATAAAAAAGTATAGTGAATATAATCTGTATGTGTAAAATTCAGCAATTTCAGTTTTTTCTCAATGAATTTTACTGCCAAGATGGGCGGGCTCTGTCGACGTTGATTGATGTGATTCTTAACGTGCTAGCTTTGTTGCTTATTTATAGACAAACAATCTTAGTGACTGCTATTAGATGGAAATTTAGTTTTTAATGTACTGAAAATGGATAAATCATGAGTTTTGAAAACAACTCTTATAGATTCAAACTGACTCTGTTAAAAGATTACGACTATGATTTTAAACTTAAATTGTCGCGTATTATTAACATTTTTAATTATTTATACGGGATACTCAAGATCTCTTTTTATTTTATTTGTCGATATTTCGGCCTAGTTGCATAGGCCGTGGTCACGACGAGACTATCGAAATATCGACAAATAAAATAAAAAGAGATCGTGAGTATCCCGTATAAGTAATTAAAAATGTTAAGATTACGACTAAACAAAAGTTATGATTTTTCACGCTTTTGACACTCGACACTCTGCCTACCCCGTAAAATACTTGGCGTGAAGATATGTATGTGTGTATGTTAGTTAGGAAACGATTGGCAAGCTTGGGTTAAATGGGGCACTACAAATAAGAACATAGGTGTTTGAGAGTTTTGCAGCTACTTGTCCTGTTAAGCATGCACCGCATAATTACTGCCACCATAAAGATAAGGCCTTTGTCCAGCAGAGAACGTCCTCCGGCTGATGATGATGATAACAATGAAAGATAAGGTGTGCCACTGTTGTGTTCCAATCTGGGAGAAAGAGTGTCTGTTTTAGATATGTTAGATTAGTCGAGATAGGTTAGGCCTTATTTGTAACCTAAACTATCTCTACCTACCGAATGGCGTCGTGCCTGTAGCTTCTATACGCCATGATCATCATTAACTAACTAATTAACTTTCAAGGAAGCCGTATGCTCACTTGCTATCCAGTAAAAACGCAATAAATCGTTGCCTTTTAAACAATAAAAAACTCGTACCACAAATATACGTCTTTTATGAACTAAGACAAATTATGAATTATTCATTTTTAATTTGTAAACGACTTGTATAATAGACTTAATATTGCGACCACAGGACAGCGTGGCACCTATACACAGGGTGTATTTGAAACAGTAACAAAAACTTCTGTGGTAGTTTAGATACATATCAGACTTTAAAATTCCTTTTACAGTTTTTGTCGGAAGCAGGGGGTTAAATATTTAGCAGTTTTTCAGCCCGCAATGTATAGCTAACAAAGTTTAGGCATTTGGCATCGCGTTGCGAGCTGTAAGTACCGATCCAATACGCTGTTTTATTACGTTGGTGTTTTTATTAAAAAAAATGTTATTTATTAGATATTAAATAAAAACCGAGTTTCGTTAGATAGTATTAATGAAATAATCGTGAAATTAATAAAAAAATACATTTTTTTTGAAAAATTCATGAAATTCCAAAATATTGTATGTCTGCGATATACAGAATCCATGGTTGCATTTTCGTTACGCTGTCATTTACACGGTGTACAACATTTTATTACAAAAAAAAAAACATTTGCTGCAAATCAAACAGTCTTTTAATAAGAATTTCTAAGATATTCCCCGTGATATATGTATACGCTGTGATGATAACCATCCACATCCATTAGTTAAACAAACATTTGTTGTTATGTCCATCGTATTAAAAAGCGGCTCAAGTGACGCATCGGTCATTAGTATACTAGAAATAAAATGGCCGAATAATGAAGAACTTTCGCTCGTTCTTCTTTGTTCACACGTGCTGGTATTTAGTTCAGGTGATGAGGCCACCTTAAGCTGGACGATGTTATAAATAGTGATGTCACTTAACGGCCGGCATTCGGTTCCCGAATACCGATGCAGAACCGATGTGGAACGGCTACTCGTCAATCGTCACTCTTGACGGTCGTATGTTCACAGTTTTTGTTCTATGATCGAGCGTGCAAGTATCGAGAGATGTTTACTTAGAAAAACCGATTAACGTCATTAATTCTAATTAGTTTACCTTACCCTATCCTGATTTTATTATTTGAAGTTAGAATAATCCGATTTGGAGAGTAGTTCAGCTTATAATGTTTTCGTTTCAAGAAGTTTAACAGCCAGTCCAGCTGTAGAACATATACCATCACTATTTTAATCTTATATATAAAATTCTCGTGTCACAATGTTAGTCTGCATACTCCTCCGAAACGGCTTGACCGATTCCTCTGAAATTCGGTAAGCATATTGGGTAGGTCTGAGAATCGGCTAACATCTATTTTTCACACCCCTAAATAATAAGGGTGATTCACCCCTATTTTTTTTACTTAAATCACATTAAAAATATAGCAGAACAACGTCTGCCGGGTCAGCTAGTATATGTATATATTCTTGCCACGTGTCTTCTATAAAAGATAAGCTAATGGGCAACAATGTGGTTGCCTTTGCCTATGAACATCAGGAATTACTGATACGTTGCTGACTATTAAATAAGACAATAACAAACTCTTGAAATATCTCTATAACTGCAGGATATTCATTCCAATTTCCAACTAATACACAAGAGAATCACGTTTAAAAGTTATTCAGGACATCTCCCATGGCATTCTATAGAATATGTGTAGTGTTCTGATTACATAAATTAGCATTTTCTGGAGAAATTGGTTCTTGGATGGCAAGAACTCGATGAAGGGACGTCCCAAACCAAAATGAGAGTTACATAACCAGAACGATTATGGTTGGAAATGATTATGGTTTGACGTGAACTGCTGCTTACAAATGAACTTCAAACCGAAAATCAGTAAATATTTACTCCAAGGATGATAATGCTTTTAAAACTTCGGAACTATGTCAATCACCACATCACATTACTTAATGCCACTACTGGACTTCCTACATTAACATAATATTAGTCGAAGAAATCTGATTATTCTTACATATTCAGTCACAAAACAAGGCTATCGCTGTATATCCTATATATCTACAATCTATCTCTTGCAACATATGACATACTTTAATATATCATCTTACTAAAACTTCCGCCTTATAACAATAATGGAATCATGTTTAATAAAATTAACCACTGTCTAAAATTGACATCCAACCAATGACATGCTATACGTGGATAACGTGGAAGCATGTTATTGGTTGAGAATCCAATTTAGACGCTGTTTAGTAAAACATGTGTTTAACGAGTGTTTTTTTAGTAAGACAGTAATGTCTTTAACATCTCGTTCATAATTCACACGTGGTAAAAGTTAAACTTAGTATGTGTAATTGTTATTATCATTTAACCGTGATTTTTGATTAATAGCAAAACGTTTCTAGAAAGTTTGAAATTAATATACTTAATCACTCTTTTATGTTTTCAACCATCAAAAAACCGGGAAAGGTTTTCAATAAATTCAAACGTATAAAACATTTTTGTTTATGGTCTTCGTATGTAACTTTCTGTAGAGTTTTCTGATTTTGAAAAATCTTATTTAATTTGACTACTATATGCCCTAAGATGGCCTCTCAGGTACATATCATGGTAAATAGTACAGCGGCTTTGGAGTTACTTTTGTTAACACGTATTCTCACGACTTAAATGACAAATGTTAATACTGCATTAAATAAAAGAGTGCGGTGTCTAAAAATTTAAAGCTTCCAAGTTTCAGTGGTAAGGAGTATAAATAAAAAAGTCTCAATCAGCTAAAGCGACATCTAGTATTCATGGAATACGTGATAAAAAAAGACGCTCCACGTACGAAATGAATGAATGATCAGATGAT
This sequence comes from Calephelis virginiensis, assembly GCA_002245475.1. Classification (NCBI taxonomy): domain Eukaryota; kingdom Metazoa; phylum Arthropoda; class Insecta; order Lepidoptera; family Riodinidae; genus Calephelis; species Calephelis virginiensis. The sequence goes on from NJDC01004596.1 coordinate 28,188, forward strand.
TTGTTCCCAGATAAACTCATATAACTCTCTGAAACTAAAAAGGTAAAGTATCTTAACGCCCATATCCCCGATGAAGTAGGCAGAGGCGCTACCAGCGCACCCACGACCAGCCGAAAACACTAAGTCCCACAATGTGATAGGTGGCAAGCCTATCGCCAACCGGGCACATATCCAATCCCGAGCAACATTTTTTTATTAGAAAATTGAAAAAACAAAATTTTCTTTTTGCTGCCCAACCCGGGGTTCGAACCCGGAACCTCATGCAGTTAAGTCCAACACCTGAACCGCTAGACCACAGAGGCGATATATGAAACTGACTTACCTAATGTTACAAATGTGAACGGTGGAAGGGATCTTTGGACAGGGGGTCCATAGAAATAAAGCTTGTATTATAGCAAGAATTATCGAGAAAATGTCTTGTAATGCTTCTTTCGATCTTGCTTCCATCCCATTCAGTGTCCAGCTGGAACGAACTACAAAGTTTGCACTATAGCAAGAAGTGTTGCGTCCATCTCAATTATTCTTCATCTTCCTGTTATCTTCCTATCTATACCAATATTATAGAGAGGAAATGTTTGATTTTTTGTTTGTTTGTTTAAAATTAATAAGCTCCGAATCTACTGGACTGATTTCAAAAATCTTTTCACCTTTAGAATGCTACATTATCCCTGAGTAATGTAGGCTTTGTTTCATCAAAATCGGTGCAGTAAAAGCCAAAGCAGGCGAATCTGCGTGAAACTGCTAGTCATTAATAAATTTCGATTAAATATACGGTCCAGTCAGGTGGAAAGCAATGTTTACAACTGTCGAGAACCCCTATTTTGTGCCTCGGCAAAACAAACATTCCGTGAGCAGCCTATAATAAATTGTCCCCAAATAAATTCGTACAACATGATGTAATTAATATAAAGTTATAAGTCAAAGTATTATAGTCGCAAATACGCACGCAAGTTTGTACAGTAAGCATCACAAATATCTTACCCCTTATACTATCCAAGTACTGTAAGGTCAAACATTTGTGTTACCTACTGTACGTCACGGAAGCTTTGAGCTTTTCCATGGAAATTCCTGTATCAAATCTGCTGATGCTACATTTTACTATGCTTTAAATCTGGTGGTTCGGCCACGGTTAATTAAAATTATTAACGTATTTAGATTTATGAGTAATAAAAATAATTACGGGATGAGCCAATTAAAACAGTTATGATAGTGATGTGGTATAATGGTTATGGCGGTGTTGGTGTTAACTACATAAGATTTCAAGACTCCCGTTTCGGGCAAATCAAAATGTGTTTTTTCGATTTTCCTCGCCTCCGAGGCCCTTTGGCCCAGTGTTGGAGTTGACTACATGAAATCCCGGGTTCGATATCTAGGTCGCACACACAAATATGAACTTTAAATTCACTTTTCTAATGAAAACAACCTTCGGCTGATCGTGAATGCCCTGATTTTACCTCTGCTTATATCTTCAATGATTTGGGCGTGAAAATACTTGCGTAAAACAATAAAGTTGTTATTTTTAATAACATAAATATTCCACGACATATATACCAGATATACAGGGTCACTGGTAACTAACGCATAACCTTGCTAGGGCGGCTTTACTACATAGTATAAAATAAAGTCGCTTCCTCTGCCCCTATGTCCATTTGTATGCTTAAAACTACGCAACTTATTTTGATGCAGATTTTTTTAAAAGAAAAGTGATTGAAGAGGAAGGTTTGAAACCGCGATTCCGATCCGTTGGTAGTATATAAAAATGTTGACGCGCATAAGTAACACTTGTATAGTTCACGTGAATAAATTTTTTGATTGATTGATTGGTTTATATCCTTCCTCTTCAATCACTTTATTTATTAAAAAAATATATTTACCGTATATTTTTAATAGTTAGTTTAGTTAATACATTAAAAGCAACAACTTTTAGAAAATCGCTAATATTAATTTTTAGAACAAAAGTTGTTGCTTTTGATGTACTAAAGCCGCCTTAGAAAAGTTATGCGTTAGTTACCCGTAACCCTGTATAATAGCCAAGGAATAGGGGGGGGAGAACATTTGTTCTAAGTACTTGCCCAAGGACTAAATAGTGCAATATTTATACTGCTACAATTTATGTTTTCGGGTGTATCTTCGTTTAATGTATGTATGTTTAATAAATACGCAAGAACGTTATCGTTTTTATGTGAGGGGTCAGCGAAAAAAGCGTCTCCTCAGAGAAAAAGTAAAAAAAGAAGAAGGGTTGCACTCCTTGAGTGCCGGCAGAAATAAAAATTTAAATGTTAACGTTGTGCATTTTTGATACTTTGGAATAGTTAGGGAATAGTTTTGAAGGAATTGCTTTAATATCAGTATGTAAGTACTTTCATTTATGTGGTAGAATACAATATTCATTTATTGCGCTATCGTACACAAACATGACAACACGAGCATTCAAGCAAGCGCCCTGCGCCGTCTTATTCGCGCAAGCGCCGTCTTAGACTAAAAACTCTCTGCGCGGTTTTTACCCGCTTTTAGAAGTTTTTATTCGTTCCAAAAAAAGTGCGCAACGCCGCTAAAGAAGTTTTCACTTCAAAAACGTGGCCAGAGTTTAGGCCAACTGTGCAAGAATACCGGTCACCCTACCCTCCAGACCTGGCAAACTGTTGAACAATATTCTACCACCAGTGGTCTTGTTAGTGATAATCTATTTTACCTATGCTCGTATCTTGCTATCTACCTGACACAGAGGCAGATGGTCCATTTTACTCAGTGAACCCGGACGGACATAGGAAAAATTTACATTAACTGTCTCATTGAAATCGGATGACAAATTTATTTAGTGTCAGAGCAATGGAGCTATTGTTTCAATTGTAACATAATGTGTTCTGGATACATAATTTAAGGAAAAGATGGCGACGCTTTCGTTATTTTTTTATTACTGCAATATTGTATTATGACTGCAATTTGTATTTATTTATTACTAGAAGTTTCACGCAGCTTTGCCTGCGTAACTTGGCTTCTACTTCACCAATTTTGATGAAACATGCCTGTGTCACTCAGGAATAATGTAGCATTTTAAAGGTGAAAGAGTTTTTGAAATCGGTCCAGTAGTTTCGGAGCCTATTCATTTCAAAAAACAAACAAACAAAAAATCAAACTTTTCCTCTTTATAATATCAATATAAACTAGCGAACGCCATACCTATCGCTTGACATTAATAGCTTTTAACAGTATGTATGGGTAAAAATAAATACTGTTTTTTCATCATTTTCCCAGCAATTTTTCTTGTCTTTCTCTTCAGAACAACCTTCTTTTGACAATAACAAACACAACAAAAAAGTATTAGCAAAATTGGTCCATCCGGTTTAGGCGTGATACTATGACCACGCGAAATAAGAATTCATTGTTATATAGTTGGATTATTTTTAAAAAACAGACAAATAAATATATCTATATCATGTATACATAAGCATTATAAATGTATGGCTTCGGATTGATTCAGGATCGTGTTACGATCCTTCATGTTGCTTATAAATAGAAAACATTCCTATATGCCAATATACCTACGGATGTACGTAGAATGCAAGCAATATCATCGATCTGTTCATATATCTCATATACATAATGCATGCTAAATATACATAAAACTGGTGTTACGTTTATCTAATATTATTTTCTCCCTGTGGGGGTCTGGGCTCCTTTGCAGAACAGACAATCTGCCTTCCTGTGCTAAGCAGCTCGTAAAAGGCGAGCATAGACTTACCGTCACTAACACAGTGACATCTGACTAGGTGGTAGAGCTTAGCAAAGACTCACCCGGATTGGTACCACTGCCTTACCTATTCCTGCCGCCATAACGTCATGACGAGTTCCGATTCGGAGGGTAGGGTAGCCGGTAAACTTACTTTTGCTCGAAGCCTAACATTCCGGCCTCAGGTTGCCAACGCACCATTACCACCTTTGGTGTCTCTAGGCGGCGGAATTTTCTTACCATAAGGAAATCCGTCTGCTGGTTGCCTTCCAATATCATAAAAAAATATCAGTACTTTATAAACTTCGCCTACTATACTGGTCGCCACTGTGGTCTAGTGGTCCAGTTGTTGGACTTGAGTGCATGGGATACCGGGTTCGATTCCCGGGTCGGGCAACAAAAAGAAAATTGGGTTTTTCCAATAAGAAAACTTTTCTCGGGATAGAATATGAGCCTGGTTGGCGAAAGGCTTGCCACCTATCACGTTGTGGGACTTAGTGTCTTCGGCTAGTTGTGGGTTGTGCCTCTGCCTAAACCTTCGGGGATTTGAGCGTGTGTACTTTTTTTCTATAAACTTTACTCTGTGCATCTAATAAAAGTTCACTTTCAAAAAATCTTGGCGAATATGACGTGCTATGTTGGTTGAGAGAAACTTCTTCGTCTTCCTCTTTATGATCACCATCCTAGTGTCAACTCAACTTGTTCATAACTAAATTTTTATGGGGAATGTTTTTTGTCAACTCTAAAAAAAACATAAAATATACAGAACATCCTCTTTTATGTCTATTAAAACGCACGGAGTACTGCGAACAACAACCAGTGGCTAATAAAAAATTAAAATGTATTTTTTTTTATTTAAAAAGCTGCTTTCATTTGATAAAGATGGATTTGATATTGAAAATATCTCATGTTTCATTTTGACTTTGATCGTATTTCTTATTAATTGAATTACTTTTCCTTAAAGCAGGTAATAATGGAAATGAAACGACCCAACGTCAAGTACATTCAAAATATTTATCTCGTTTTTCAATAAAGATGGAATTATATACCAAATAATTATTTTTATTACTTTTCTTAAATTGCTTTATTGTTCAACCGACTTCAAAAAAGAAGATATGATTTATTACTCTATTTATTTAATTCCTTATTGTATACGAGTTTTGACAAAAAAACATGGACTATGATGAATAAAAATGCACAAAAGTAGGCTTATCTCTGGGTCTTCTTCCATCCAACCCTTAAAATAAAAAAAAAACATCTTCACACCAATATGCCCGAAAATTTAGGCAGAGGCACAACCACCGACTAGCAGAAGACAATGTGATAGGTGGCAAGCCATTGTCAACCGGGCACATTTCCAATCCTGGGCAACGTTATTTTTATTAGAAAATTGAAAATAATCATTTTCTCATCTCTTTTTGTTGCCCGACGCGGGCGCGCTAAACCACAGAGCCGTTGAAAATTCGAGTCAGTGATGAAACAGTGCTGATATTGATGGTGTTGTATATCCGGGAAGACAATCGAATCGAAAAATGGCGATGATAGTCTTTATAACCGGCGTTTTCAGATGTTCAAAGATTAGTGACACTTGTTACCTACTGGATATTATCTGCCTACCACGCGAGGATCTTGGCGAAAAAATGTGTAGATATTAATAAACGATTAATTTCGACATCTTTATTTTTTATGTATGTCCAGTGATTTCTCCGTAATTTATAAACCGTTTCTATTTTTAACCGAGTTCAAACAAACGAGGTTGGAGGTTCTCAATTCTGCCAGTATATTTTTTTATGTATGTACACCAATTTCGGCAAGGTTTTTTGAACCGATTTACCTAACTATTTGTTTGTTTGATGCGGAATGGTTTCGAATTGGTCCCTTAAAATTTTGATTTAGTTAGGCCCATAAGTTTTTTTATTTTATGAGCATTTTTTATATACTTTCACCTATCCCGATGATTATTTTTTTTAATTAAATCTTATCAGCAATAAACTAAAAAGTATTCGGTTTTTTAACGTAGTTATTTTTATTTAATACTAAACTGAAACTTCAAAACTAAAAAGTAAAAAATAGTAAAGATCGAATATTAAGTGTATACTACCTATTATTTACATGAGCCATTTACTAATAGGCTTGAATCCCGTGCCAAATCAATTTAATACTTACTTATAATAAAATTATTAGTTTAAGGCTCGCCACCGACTTCAAACTTAATAGGAAATGCAACATATAAATAATACGTAGTACATGATTAATATTAAATCTTCATTATTTTTACTTTTTAGCGTAGTATGTACTACTTTAAATCAGAAAGGGCATGCTTCGTTCGATCGGTCGTGTGGAAAGCATGGCGGATAAAAGATTGACAAAATAAACATACAATACGAATGTCGATGGATGCAGGACCTAGATTGACTTCCTATGACCAAATCGGTTAGATTTTAGCCAATTGCTACATTAAGAGCCTGCGAAATCATCAAAAGATAATTAAATGAATTTCCCCGTGTTGGTCCGGGCTCCTTTGTAAAATAGACCATCTGCCTTCCTTGCTAGGCAGCTCGTAAAAGGCGACTATGCTC
>NJDC01004596.1:41307-61133 GCA_002245475.1 Calephelis virginiensis
TCCAAATCGATATATCCGCCCGTCTTATCCTAATATTATTTTCAGAACATGCTGCAATATTATGAAGTTTTGTTATCGTTTTGACAGGATAATATTAATTTTGGAACAAAGAAGATGAGGAATAGCAAAATACTTACCGACTCAAATTATTTTAATACCATCTCAAGATCTTCAAGATGGTCCTACATAAATTATATCAAAATCCAAAATGTGGTCGTGGGATGCTAACGACATCATTGACAATGTTTTTTTTATGATAATGGAAGGCAAACAAGCAGACGGATTTCCTGATGGTAAGAAATTCACGCCGCCTAGGACACCAAAGTTGGGAATGGTGCGTTGCCAACCTGAGACCGGGATGTTTGGCCTCGAGCAAAAGTAAGTTTACCGGCTACCTTACCCTCCGAACAGGAACACGTAAGGACATTATGGCGGCAGGAATAGGTAAGGCGGTGGTACCAATCCGGTTGAGACCACCTAGTCAGATGTCACGGTGTTAGTGACGGTAAACCTTGTCGACGTCAATATAAAGTAAAATATAATATGATTATTAAGTACTAGGATAGCGTCCTAGCTTTGCAAGGGTGGATAAACATCTATGTTATTATAGATATAGGCTCTCCTCTTGAATCACTCTATCGGCTAAAAACTGCATCAAAACCCGTTGAGTAGTTTTAAAGATCTAAGCATAGATAAGGACAGAGAGCGAAAAGCTGCTTTATTTTATACTATGTAGTAGCGATGTAAAGAATATTCACGTTCGTATTCGCGGATTTTTGGCATATTCGCATTTGCGTTCGCAAATTTCTGGGAATATTTTGCAATTATGAAAATCAGAAAAAAAACAACTTGAAGATAATAGTAGGTTGATAAAACTAAATCCATTAATTTTTTATGTTTTTAATTCAAGAAAAAGTAAAATAACCTTGTAATAAATCACATTCTTTACTTTATCATTTGCCTTGCTATTATTTATTTACACAGTTTGGGTAGTGAAATTTAACAATCAAATTTTCTTTGGAACCTCTTTTTTAAACACAAACTATATTATGCAATGTGTGTAAATAAACAAAAACTTTTTTTTCTAATTACTTTTTATCAGTTATAAATAGGTAATCACACTCTAACCTCAAAATTCACTTGTGGAAAGACCAGTGCGCGCGAAATGACCCTTCGGTCGGTAGAGTTCGTTCGTATCTACTCAGCAAACTATGAATGGAACGCACCTCCTTGAACTGTTATCAAGCCATAGACAATTAGCGCTAAGTTTGGGAACCAAAACCGAATATTCGCATTTACATTCGCGAACGTCGATAACAGATATTCGCATTCGCGTCTGCGAATGTTTAAAAACGACATTCGTTACATCACTACTATATAGTGATAACTTAAAAACGACTTTTCGGATAATGATAAAATTTATGTAGGGTCACCTAGGAACCATGACCTACAATTCTGAAAAAGAACCATCGAAATCTGTTCTTTAAAACGCGTAACAACCATAGAAAAAACCTACAGTCAAATAGATAGCCTCTTGCTTTTTGGAGTCGGTTAAAAGTATTTATACATCCAATAGTAGTGCCGAGATTCCTTAATCTCCTCGTTGTTCTTTATATGTTCTTTATACTTTAATTATAATAGCTACGGGCAAACTGTTTACTGGCCAGCGGCCAAGCAATTTTCAATAGACAAACACCGATTTATGTCACTAACACCGTGACCATGATTAGGAGGTAGAAATTTGTGACAACTCGCCGAGCACCGTACCGAATGTCATCATATCGGTAATGCTTATTAATAAATATATTAACATTGATAGTGATATTGTACGTATCTTAAAGTATTAGTATAGATCACCATTCAATTTGAAGGTAGCTGATGTGCTTATTTCTACAAGAAGTGTAATAATAACCCTATTGGGTATATGGTATTCCATCTCTTACATCTGTCCCAACATGTTAGAAAATTCACTTTTTCAGCCCTTAGGGGACCGTCAAACTTGTAACACCCTTCTTTCTCCATTAAGGGTTACAAATGGATACATATGCAGGTAAGGTGAGAGATTAATTCTACGAAAAATCATATTCAAAAAATTTTATAGGTACATTCCTAAATTTTTCAAAACATTGTATGAACGAATTCACAAATCACAATGTTTGTGGGCACTTGCTCATGTGTTTTTGTCATTTAGACTGAAGTGAGAATGTACAACTGCTTCCTTTTTTAGTACAGAAAAACACAAAAACTCCTCTATGTTTGAAGTCGTTTAAAAATGCGCCAAGACCGTACCACCTGAATTTTTTCTCTCTTCTCCCAGAGTAACATTCCTCAAAATAAAAGGCAGACAATGGCTTTAAATTTAAGCGTCAGTACGTCGCACATAGAGGCGGACATGCTGTTACGCGAGGTGCATACCAAAATGTTCACAGCTAGGCACATACAGGGGACATTCGTTTCGTTTCGTCACAAAAAGTTTTTAATGTAATTCACGTATTACAGTCCTTTCTCACGGCCACCACTACAAACGTTTGTACAAACTTTTAACATAAATATTTTTAATGTTCTTTAGAATGGACATTTTCAACAAATATTTCAATTTGGTCACTGCTTTAGTTTTATGGCATCAAGTTTCCCATAGTCTATACTAATATTATAAATGCGAAAGTCTGTCTGTCTATTTGTTTGTCTGTTGCTCTTTTATGGCTGGACTTCTTGAAAATTTGATATATTTTATAAAAGATCTACCCTTAAGTCCTTTAATTATTACCCTTATTAAATAGGGGATGAAAGTTTGTAATAAAATCGTAACCATTATAAGATGGTGAAAACACGGGCAATCAGCTAGCATTACGTGAAAAACCTGGTAAAGATCTAGTTCGGTGTCCACTAATCGTTTATTTTTATTTTATTTACTAACTGACCTGGCAGACGCTGTCCTTTTTTATTTTACGTGTGGAAATTCTCATGGATACCCGCTACTTTCGGGGGAAGTGAGGAGTTCTGTCGGACTCCTACCGACTAAAACCACACGTTGTCCTCCCCTTCGCCAGGTACCGGGGCTGTGAGGACGCTTTCGCACACTTCTGCCCCGGTGGCGCTGGATATCGATTCCCATCGCGCAGCCCCTCCCAACAAGGGGCCGCATATCGTCGGAAGTGGTGCACTCTGTGTCTCCGTTCGGTGTTCCAGTTGCGACATGACCTGCCACAACCCCATCTTGACCGGATAGCTAAGAGAGAAAGCCAACCCTCCTCCTCTGCGGGTCTAACAGCCGCCACCCCACGCGGGCCAAACGGTCCACCACCCTGTTTCCGCTCTTCGAGTCTTCTCCTCATGTCCCTCTTGGACAGAAATGGGCACTGAAGAGCGGCCTCCCTGGTCCAATTGGTTACGCCGGGGCCGTCCACCCCGGTTAGTCAGCCCCCCGCCGCGACAAGGCTTGGACCCTTGAGGGGTATCTTTCTAAGGAACCTTTCTGACAACAATTAACACAACAAACAAGAATTTGCAAAATTGTTACATCCATTCAGGATAGATTCGATGACCAAAAAAACCAACGACTGATTTAAATTTAATTGATCATAAATTTAGTTTTTCCCGAAGAAAAAATGCCATTTATTCAAATGACAGAATTTAATTTGCCCGAATTTTTATTTGCCCGAATGTTTCGTTGACTATAATACTTGTGACATACTCTTCCTCGCCCTAAAATTAGTTTCCATAATGATACGAGTGCCATACGTATTGTTATCCATTTTATTAATTGCAATAATATTATTCGACAGAATATTTAAATGTCTTACAAAAATTTGTATTTGTATCAAACTGCACACGGTGTGCAAATTTGATTGGTTGAAATCGGTCAAGTTGTTTAGGAGTTGAGTCCATCACGGACAAAAAACATGACACATAATTTATACATACCTATTAAGATGTTTTATATTTCTATACATATAATAAAACAATAATTGATAGGGTCTGTGCATGAAACGGTTCTTAGCAACATCACATGAAAGTTTTTCTAAAGTTGATGAAAATTTTTAGTTTTTGTGCTATTAATATTCCACTTACAAGCAATGGGGTCGTCACATTCCATGCCAACTTATTACCTATTCTTCCACTAACAAGAATTATTGTTAATTATAATGCACCTAGTGTGTCTCAACACGAAAGTGCAATGACCTGCGGCAGGACGACACGAATTCATGTCATGAACGCAACCTTGCCGGGGTCTTATTGTTTTCTTCGGATACAGTATAATGGAGCGCTACCATTTACATGTCAACTTTTTAATTGTTGGAACGAAGTACCTTACCGTGGAGATGCACTGGTCGATATGGGGGCGAGAGAGAATGAGATTTTTTCTAGGCACTTCCTGCATACATCGCTGCTGACCCACATTGCACATTGCAAGCTGACCCGCCAATTTTCGTATAGCTGAATGCCAAAACCTAAAGAAAGAAAAAGACAATAGAAATAAAATGTTACACGTATTATTTTAATATTATCACATATTATAAAATTAATGTGTTTGACTGACAACCCTATTTATTGTTCAAACAATGCAAGCGTATTATCTCCCAGCGGATATTAGCTTCGAAATATTAATTAAGTACCTACCTTGAGATCGACTTTTATAAAGAGGAGTATGAGTGTATATATTTTGATAATTATTTAAATATCAGTGGCTGCCTGGTAACTGATTTAAAGAAGTGGTTGGTACATTGATAGAATTTATTATAATTTGAATGATGAAAATGATTTGACCGCATTCAACAGAGAACAATTCGAATTGCCAATGACCGGGCAATTACCAATCGGCTTGATCCCTTGGCGCTGCGTAGAGATGTTGGGTCCCTTAATGTTTTTTACCGCATCTGTCATGGGGAATTTTCTGAGGAGTTGTTTGGTTTAACTCCAGCCGCTGATTTCCACCTTCGGACTTCGCGACAGAGTTTAAAGTATCAGGCCCACCATCTTGATGCGTGGCTATCTACAACTGTGCGATTCCGAAGACATTTTTTACCTCGCACAACAACTTTGTGGAATCAATTACCGAGGGCGGTATTCCCAAACAATTATGACTTAGGTACCTTCAAGAAAAGAGCGTACTCATTCCTTAAAGGTCGTCAACGCATTTGTGATACTCCTGGTGTTGCGGATGCCCGTGGGCGGCGGTGATCACTTTCCATCAGGTAACCCACTTGGTCGTTTGCCTCCTCTTGTATAAAAAAAAACAAATGAAATTTCTGACATTCTGAAATCTGACATTTTTAGAATCTGCCATTTTTAGAATCTGGCATTTCTAGAATCCGACATTTGTAGAATCTGTCATTTGTAGAATCTGGCATTCATACAATCTGGCCTTTTCTTACAAGTCAGGCATTTTTAGAAAGTGATATTTATCGACGAATCCGGCCGAAAGCTTTAGTTTCAGTCAGCCATAAAATATAGTTCCAGCTTTGGTTTCGGATTTGGCCAAGAAATGTCATAAACTTTCGATCATGCCGAAACTGTTGTGTTCGTTAATTGTGCGTCGTTCGGCAAATTTTGTCATGAGCTGGTACTCGTCTAGGTATTTATTCAGATTGCAAAAAATATATATATTACATCAGTACTTATAGTAAGTACTGATGTAAATATTTAAACATCCGATCATTATTAGTAGTCTTTTTTTATTTAACACTATTTGTTAGCTATGTTACTGACTAATTAGGTATTACTATAAAAAGTTAAAATACACTAGATTCTAGTATCAATTAAGTAAGTTTCGGTTTCATTTTGGGCCGAAACTGGGGCCAAAGCCGAAAGTTCGGTTTTGGTTTCGGTTTTGGCTCAAAAAGCAGTTTCGATCGGACACTATTTTAAAACAGCCCTATTTATTGTCTCACGGCCGATTTCAATAAGAGATAGGGCTACTTTAGATCAACAAAATGGCAAACTCCATGGTCAACATTGACTTGGACATAAGGCCACTCAAAAATGTGTTTTTTTTCTATTTTCTAATAAAAAACGTTGTTATGGAATGGCCAAGCACCCAGTTAACGAGAGGTTTCCCACCTATCACATTGTGGGACAAAGTATTTCCGACTAATTGTTGGGGTATCCTGATTGTAACTCTGTCTTCATCTTCGAGGATACGGTCTTGAAGATACGTACGTTAATTAATTAGACTTTGAAAATAATATTGTATTTCATATCTCGATACAATTGGGTCCCTCGGGAAAATGAATTATGTTTGTAATGATATTGTTCTCAAAATATATTTTTTTATTTCAGGTAAGCACAGTCCACCTACTCGTACATCTTGACCTACAACTAGGTAATGCTAACAATAACACGACTCGGCACTACAAAGATGAAGCAATCACACGATCTAGTTTCGTACGAACATACAATTCACACATACACAAATGTCACACTTAGGCAATTATGTAAAATTATCTAAGTATGTGTCTAAAAACACATACTAATATATTATGATGGTATGAATTTATGGTTTCGCGAAGAAATCTGTAGTGCTACTCTTGAATCTCGATTTCATGCAAATTGCAAATTGAAATCGGATATGTAATTTTAAATACCTAATCTTTAACACCAAATTGGAATCGGATATGTAATTTCAGATATTAATATTAGTACTAGCAGATTATTTACATTTGTTCCAAAAAGATTCAACGAATTCGATAACATAATTTATTGTTTACTAGCTGTTGCCCGCGGCGTTGCCCGCGTGGTCCTACAGGAACATTATTTAGGGATAAAAACTATCCTACGTGATAATCCAAGTTACCCTCTATGTGTCTACCAAATTTTATGAAAATCGGTTTAGCAGTTTTTGCGTGAAGGAGTAACAAACAAACAAACAGAAAAACTTTTGCATCTATAATATTAATAGTATTATTAACTAAATTACCTATTAATGATTCTACCTAATAATTATTCGCTAGTATTGTGTTCAAAAGTACCCAAAATTACATTTCCAATCCCAATTTCCAATTTGCTTCAGTCCAGATTCAAGAGTTACACTGCTGATGTCAAATCTTAAATCATAATATAAGTACAGTTAATCGAACTTAAAAGTAGCATAAACTGTATTTACACAACACTACCAATTTAACGTCTGCGCCGCTCGCCATTGTCGTTTTCCAATTTGAACGGTGCCCAGTGCATACGGAGAACACCTAAGTACCCAGAATCATATTTGCAGTGCACCATTAACATTTCGGCTGTGTGGTCTAGCGGTCCAGGTGTTGGACTTGACTTCTTGAGGTTCTGGGTTCGATTTCCGTGTCGGGCAACAAAAAGAAAATGGGTTTTTCCTATTTACTAATATAAAAAATATTGCTTGTGGATACGTACCCGGTTGGGGATAGGCTTGCCACCTATCACATAATATGGGACTTAATTTCTTCGGGTAGTCGTGGATGCCTCTGGTTGTGCTTCTGCCTACCACTTCAGGGATATGTGCGTGAAGATACTTACTTACAATTAACATTTTTGTGTTTTTTGTATGTGAAGTCTTCGAAAAACTACTACCTTTTAGTAACAAACAAAACGAAGCTAGTCTCTTAAGATCTCCTTACCTACCGTATTGGGTACTGGTAGGTTAGTAGGTATAGATTAGTCTGTGTATATACCTAAAAAATAAAAATACGTAGTTTATTCGCGGAATACATTTGTAGAGAAGTTTTCATAAATATATTCAATCACAAATACCAGAATATATTTCTCATTCTACCACATTACGTATCGCAAGTGTCATTATTTAAACAAATTATTGTTCATGGCAAACTCCATAATTTACTAAAAACATTAATTGTACCTCTACCTACATCTTCGTGAGTATGGACATAAAGATTTTTTTTAGTGTTAAAGTACAGCAAACAACCACAGTGGACATGACTTTCCTAGCACGAAACATCTCAAACTACAGCATTGGGCGCTAAGATGTTTTAAAAAATTATGTCATAGATTGGGCGGGGTTTTGGCCTAATGTGCAATGTCATAGATTGGGCGGGGTTTTGGCCTAATGTGCAATCTCCCATCGTTTGAGCCAGGGGCTGAGACCATTGGACCAAATTAAGCTATTTTAAAAAATCATAGATATTTTTGTCACGAAACATAACACTAGAATGACGTGTGTAACAATTTACTGACAAGCAAACAATTTAAACGCAATCACTTGTCACATCTATACATTTGCGGTTTCGGATGTCTTAGCTCGGATTTAGTGTGTCATCGTGTGTCAGTGTGTGAGGATGAGGTAATATTTACACAACACATCCGCACACATGTACAACTCCACGATCACATGTGTTACCATCTCATAATTACGATTTGCTTACACTATGTACATTTGTGACATCCCTTGGGGATTTGTATGGTTGAAACTTAGGAAACAACATGGACTTTAGATGAATTCCTCGTAATGTGAAGAACTAGCCGACCTAGCAAGCTTCCTGTCGCTTGGTGCTAGCAGCTACAAACATTAAGATTAGAAAAATTAAACTGTTGGTTTTTCGATATTTTTCTGCAATTTTCCCGACTTTACTCTTTACAAGAAATTTTTTCTGGCCATAATTAATACATTAAAAATTTTAAAATAATTAGTGAAATTGTTCAACCCGTTCACGCGTGATGCGATGGTCAAGGGAAAAAGAGATTTATTTTTATAGGTAGACTTTTATAAATTAGATACTCGTCAGTAAGTACTAAATCATATGTAGCAAAAACATCATATCTTATTATTATTATGTTATCTAAACAAAGCTTCCCCGTGTTGGTCCGGGCTCCTTTGCAGAATAGACCATCTGCCTTCCTACCAGGTAGGTCGTAAAAGGCAAGCATAGGCTTACCGTCACTAACGTCGTGACATCTGACTAGGTGGTAGAGTTTCGCAGCGACTCGTCCGAATTAGTATCAGCGCCTTATCTATTCCTGTCGCCATAACGTCAGCGCTTGCCGTTGATGTGTTCCGATTTGGAGAATAAGGTAGCCGGTAAACTTGCTTTTGCTCGAGGTCGAACATCCCGGCCTAAAGTTGGCAACGCACCATTACCAACCTTGGTGTCTGTAGGCGGCCTACATTTGTTATCTTCAGCAAATCCGTCTGCTTATTTGCCTTCCAATACCATAAAAATGCATTACTAAACTTTATCCAACTATCTATTTCTCTTTTTACACAAGGTAAATATTATACATACAATATTTAGTAATAACAGTGACAGATAAAGTGCGAGTACATTATATGAATATGACAGCTGTCGAAAGTAATATAAATGATGGAACAAAGTACTATAAATATGACTGAAAAAAAACAACTAAGAAAAGGGACTAGAAGCATATTACTCATATGCCTAATTTATAAAATTTACAATTGAAATAATAGCTTAGTAAAAGTGAACTAAAGAAATGACAATCGTCCGGGGTAAAGGACAAAGCGAAGTCATTCTAATACTAGTAAATTACCTACATAAATTCACGAAAGCTTGCCCATTTTACGTGTATTATTATGTACTAAATGAGATAGGTGGCGTAACATACAACAAAAACAGCAACAATACCGTGAAAATATTCGCCGCATTTTCCGAATGAATTTCCCGTATACCGGACCCATTATGTCATTGGCAACCCTGGCCTTGAGCTTTGGAATTCGCCGTATTCAGCGGTAATGTGTGCGTGTGTGTCACAAGCGATAACAATGCATCTGTTATGCCGACTTCACACCTTCAGTTAAAGCGATACTCCCCAAAGACATGTGTGGTACGTGATTAGGGACGCAAGGTTTGTTTGATATCGATAGAAAAAAATATATAAGATTAAGTCAAAATGTATTTACGATCAGGATCGTTACCGGATGTGTAAATCAACGACGTCGTTAATTAAGCAAATTGTTGTGTATCATATTCTACATATTATTTTGTCAGTTACTATCCTACCCCCGACATAAAAAACTTTATATTTTGCATCGCAACAATGACATAGAATTAAATCCTGTGTCGGGAAAACCTTGTAGATATTACAGACTAACTAAAAATTTACAAACGGTGAAAACAGCTTTTAAAAATTTATTTAACTACGACACATGAAAAATAATTATTCGTTTTATTTATGTGGCCTAATGAAAATTTTGAAGTGGCTGAAATTTAAACAGGTATGAATAAACCATCAATATTTATGTTTCAATTACACGTATTTTATCGGTAACCGATATATCACAGCATCCCTATATTACGTGATCATATTGCATGCAAATGTGTGTGTTTGTTTCGTCACTGGCATTCACGATTGCCTACAGCGCCTGGGGAGTAAGTAAGGGGAGAGCGGGGTGATTCAATTTGCAAATTGATGCTTGTAATATTTTCAAAGGCGCTTGTATCTCCTGTCGCTTTGTGTTCTTGTTTGCTCAAGTCGCATGTTAAGTAATTGCGTATTACTTATTGAATGCTGTACAATTTTTGGTGTTAGGGCTGTTATCGATAAGGGCACCCCGATTTCCCCTTTGTGTACTTTAATATGAGCAATGTTTTCTTTTTCACACGTATGCAAGCATCCTCCTCTGTATAATCCTCTACATAGTACAATGTAAACAAAGTCCGATCCCGCTGTCTGTAGGCTTAAATCTTTCAAAATAGGTATGTAAAGGCATTTAATGCAGTTTTCACCACTCACATATTATGCGCCAAATATGGCAAGAATGTATAATTTTTTTTAGATATGAATTTAAGACTGAATATTGGTAAAATAAATTAAAGACGAGAGGGTTTCTGATCCTGATACGAGTATTATGCATAATTTCAAATTTCGAATTGAAGATTTTTTTGCGTGTGCAAAAACCTTTTTTTGCGTGTATTTTGATTTATAATTATTTATTTAAAACTAGATTTTGCTCGCTTACACCCGCGTGTTAAAGTAATGTACGTCTACCTACTTCTACTCTGCTCCCTACCCAACTGTGTTCATACAAAATTACCCATGAAAGAAAAAAAAACTCTCAAATTAATATTGTATGGGTGAATGGCTTCAATCCTTTATTTTTATCCAATCCGATTGAGTAATTTACATTCTTGAGATATGGTAAGATTTTTAGAACAACGTAAGAACCCAAGTATTCTCAGATATGTCACATCTATGAATATATAAAAAATCTTAGCCATACCCTCACCCGTACACGGACAATTTCGTTCATTCTTTTTTTTATGTTAATTATTGTGAAAAGAAGGTTCCCATGAAAAAAATGTAACAGTAGCGTTAGAAAATTTAAGAAGTGTTACGAAAATACAAATTTTACTTAACTGTTGATTGACAATTGAACTCTATGTTCATAGTTAAGAAAATATCTGTTGGGTCGAAATAAATATGCCGACAGTACAGTAGCACTAGTTAAATTATGCGCTTCGGCTATATTCGTCAAGCTTCGGAAATCCGAATATATTTTAAAGATATCTATATAGAGTTGTTATTACACATAATTAATCATTTCGCTTAAATTTAGATTAGTTCAGCCAATTTAAAAATAAAAGTATAAAGGGTAAAAAGATTAAAAAGTGTAAAGCCGAAGCGCATAGTTTAAATAGCAGTACTGTTAGATCAGCCTTTCCCAAAGTGGGCGATAACGCCCCCTTGTGGGCGCTGGAAGCCTAGAGGGGGGCGGTATAAATCTTGAAAAAAAATATTTTTTTTTAACTAGGCGCAACAAATATGTTATTGAGGTTATTGACAAGAAAAAAACGAGGGCCCTACAAAACAACTGGTTTTCAAAGTGGGCGTTACATGAAATAAGTTTGGGAACCTCTGTGTTAGATGATAGTAACGGTTATGATTTCGTGTTTTGGAATTCTTCGTTAATGGTATCAAATGAAAGGGCTCATTATATAGTTAGAAGTTAAATAGGAATATAAAGTGATATGTGTGAGAGAAGAGAATCTTAACTGCGACTAATATCTGGGTGAAATTTTATATAAATTTGTTTTCAGCCCTATTTTTTATTATTTGTCTGTGATCGGGCTGAATATAGAATCATCAAAAAGAAATGAAACTTATGCACAGATTTGTCTAAAGTTAGCAAAGTCTAGCTACTTGAATTTGTATCACGATATTATTCCACTATGATGGTTACTTGGTGGCTACTCGTGTACTACTTCTATCCATAATAATGTGTGCTATGTATATAATATTTACATTTGTATACAATATAAATTCAATTTTCTTATCCAACTTGCTCCTTTAGAAATTTGTATTATTAATTTATAGGCTTATCTTCCCAATAATATTATTTAGGTATTGATATTAACGCCCCAATCCCTTTCCAACAATGAAATATTCAAAGGGCTAAAGGTCAAAAGCGTGTGTTTGGATGATTAATTAATATTTAAATGGAATCCACTTGAGGCATTTGCCACAAATCGAACTACCCTAAAGCAATGATAAATTTCCAGGAATCCGAAGGGTCGAACCATTTTGAACTTCATTCCAAACTAGTAAGTTCAATAATTGGTTTGGAATTTTAGGTTAGGCTAAGATATTTGTTGGGTTTTGATGTTTCATAAATAATATAGGTTTCTCAATAAAGGTTCATAAATATTGGTCGTAATTCTGCAGCGCACTTTTCTTTTTTTCTTTAGGTTTTGGCCTATACATTAGTATTTTGCCATTAGTCAAGTAGAAATTGATATCAAATTTTATATCAATTACAATTAGTCATCAGTCATAAGTCGTCAGTAAGTCATGTCGGGCTCTTGGGTAAAGCGGTGGCCTCAGTACTCAAGCTCATGTAATGAGAATTGGCGGCAACGAGGAAATACACGATACGGTAATTTCTTCATGATTATTTCATTTGTGTATTTTCACTGAACAAAATTGTACAAAATGCGACCCAAATTAACTATTTTCACTCAATATCAATACGAAATTCAATAATAATGAAAAAACTTAGACAATCTTTTCTCTCGATTGCGCCAAAACTCTCTGCAGCACACTTATTAAACTAATTTTAAATTATCGCGATCTTCTGTCATTGAAAGTGAGACAAAACACGTTTATTTTCACAGACGTTTATTCCATTCCTTGCAAAACGTTGATTAAAACCTTCACAAGTTAATATGTCCTGACTTATTTGACATGTATAAAACGTTCCACATCACCATTGTTTTTGTTTTATTGGAAAACGATAGCAAAATTTCCACCATTTCCATTGTAAAATTATTTTTCAAGTAATCGAATATTTTTGGATCCTATACGTATATATCCTAAATATGTCCTATCTATCCTATAATAGGAAGAGGTTATCAATTTGACTCTTTATTTTTTTATGTTTGTTACGCGATAACTTGGACAATAACGAACAGTTTGTAATGAAAAGCCCAAATTCTTAAAAGGGTATTTGGCCATAAATTTTAAATAATCTGTCTTATTACTCGACACTTTTATTATTTTTTAAAATCTTAAATTTGTCAGGTAATAATCGGCAAAAAAATATATTTGTTTTGTTTGTGTTGTTTTGTTGTGAATTATATGTTTGGTGAGTGTGTAATCGTAGATGTTTACGACTAATTCTTCATAAATCTTTCTGCACTTCAAATTACTGAGAAAATCTACTTTATCAAATGTCCTATAATGGTATTTTTTTACTGTATTACTTTAAACTTTGATTAATTTTTAGAAATTGAGAAAATTAATGAGCCTAAAATTGTATATTTTTCATTATATTGATTTATAATTTTATTATTTTTAAAAACTTTAATTCTTCAGAAAGTAATTAGAATTGAATTGCAGATTTGTGTCCTTCTACTTTAATATAATTTTAAGGAACCTAAATACTTAGGAAATGATTGGCCTGAAAACTCATAGAACCCCGCTTGTATATTTCTGAGTTAAGGTTGATGATGAGTAAACTGGCAGACATAAAGTGAGTTAAACCTAGCTAAAAGCTAACTCAGAGTTAAATATTCAGTCTAGGAATGTGCAAGTGGTCCCTAGAATTATTAATTTTCTACTCTAACTTAAATTTATTTTAAACGTTTAATTTTTTTAGAAATTTATGGTCTCAGAAATCTAGATTTCCGATCCTATTACTTTATACTATTTTTTGATATTTAAAACCTTAAATTCTCAGGGAATTATTTAGCCTAAAATTTGAAGGGTATCGTTATAGCCGGGTAGACCTCAAGCAGGTGAGTCTGGCATTTTGAGCACTAAGATATATGATCGGCGCCCACCTCCTGCGATAGGACAGTAATAAATCAAAATCTAATATCGTACTGGGCCACTTTATCGCGTCGATACATTACTTAAAGCAATATCGTGGATCTTACTCCTTTTCCATTATTCACGTTATATTCTTATGAAAAGGAAGCTGCGTCTGGAAAATTTAAGTTAGAGGCTTCCATACTCAAAAAATGAATGATTTACTTACGGACGCTAGTCTTTTTTGTACGAACTGTAACTTGAATACTTCGAAACGTAATATTTTACCAATGTCAGTCAATAGTTTTTTTTCCTCGAATTGACATCTAGTAAAATCACACATGTCACAATATATAAGTTTTTTTTTCATAATTAAACAATTTGTTTTATTTGAACTTGTAGGAAAGATTATGCTCTTAATTTTAGTTCAATTGACTACATAATTTGAGCTCAGTAAAACTGCTAAAAACCCATTTTACTTCACTAATGATGTCATCTAAATTAACAAAAAGAGGTTTTTTCCTCAATTTTATTTAGATTACATCGTAAGATCCAGGCTTAGTAGCAATGGGCTACCTCGAAAGAAGGTTCTTTCAAATAAAAAAAATGAATTTTTAAATTGCTTTCGAAATGATGGAAAAATCGATTAACATAAAAAAAATCAATTGATCGTTTCGTTTGTCGAGTGGCTTACGTACACGCCTAACTACATCAACCAACCGCGAGGCTCGGGTTCGATTCCCGACGGGGGCAGGCATTTGTGTGATAAACATTTAGATGTCTGCATTTCCGGGCCTGGGTGTTTATTAAATTTATTCTGCTATCTATTTAAGTATTTATATGTATTAATATCGTTGACTAACTCAACTCCCATAACACAAGCACATAATTTGCTTACTTTGGGGTTAGATTCAATTCGTGTGACTTGTCTCGGGATACTTATTTATTTTATTTAATATATAATATACAGGAGTCGAACATATAACCTCCTCCATCCTTCAAAGCATGTTTCAGTTTTTAAACCATTATTGATTTGCTACATTATTGACTACATTGAGTGGAATATCAAATAAAAGAGATAATAATTCAGAGCTAAGAAATATGTAAGTATACATTTTGTATTGTTTTTTGAAAGTCATTACGGTCGCGTGGTCAACGTTTTAAACTTTACATTTATATTAAACACTAAATAACAAAATAAATGACAGATAATAAATAAACAAGGATCAACAGGGTTAATAAACCTCGTCGGTAATGGTTTATCGGGAGAAATACAACTCAAATAAGATTACTTACGAGGGATTTTCACAATGGAATTAGTTATTACCTCGCAGCGTAATATAATCTATGGATTATGGCTGTCTTTTGGGGGTAAGTGTTGTTTATGAGGTGGTTTCAAGTACAGATTTCTTTCACTTATCCTTTTAAAATGTGAAAGTGTACAAGTACTACTATTTAAATTATGCGCTTCAGCTTTACATTGTTTAGGTACTCTTTTTACACTTTATACTTTTATTTTTAAATTAGTTGATCTAATCTAAATTTAAGCAAAATTAATTTAAAATTTAATAATTTTAAAATACATTCGGATTTCCGAAGCTTGACGAATATAGCCAAAGCGCATAATTTAAATAGTACTTACTACTGTAATTGTTTATTAGACAAGTGTTTGCAGAATTTATCGAATGTAAAGTGGCTTTAACCTTTCAGGTCTGCCTAGTTCTTTTAACATTTATTACTCTTTTTATACAAATAGACCGATTTCAGAAACTCTTTATACAGCCATCGGAACTTTGATGTCCCCGAATACCTAAATTCGTCCACATTCGCATTGTATATTCGTTTTATCATTTTTTATCTTTCCACACGATGTAACCAACAGAGCAGGGCTGATATTATTATTTATATTATTATTAGGTAGACTTGCACATTACCCACTATCCCAAACCAGTATTTGTACATCCGTACACATTGGCATTGAATTTCTGTTACTTGTTATTTAATTGACATAAAGAGGAGGGGTTATTAATTCGTCCGATTACTATTAGGTAAACTTGCACATTACCCACCATATCGACCCGACATGTGTACATAAGTCATATTCGCATTAAATATCTGTTACTTGTTAATCTAAGGATTATAGTTGTCTTTTGCGGGTAGGTGCCGAAACACAAAACCGCGTTGCAGCGCCGCGCCGCTAGAATCATCGGCAGTAGTGTCACTGTCGATTGTAGCGGCGCGGCACTATTTATTTATCTTTAACAGAGTGCTATATTTTTAATAACAAATGAGTATAAGTTTCTCACCATGGTCCATGGTAGAGACAGGTCTATGAAGCCACAACGCAATCTGACGATTATAGCGGCGCGGCGCCGCAACGCGCTTATGTGTTTAGCCCTAAATGCTGTTTATGTGTTGGTTTCAAGTACTGATTTTTATTACTTATTCCTATAAAATGTGAAAGTATACTTATACCTACGTATTTTCACGCCCAGAGCCTCGCAGTCTTTCCAAAGAGTATCAAGTCTTAATTGTCTTGATTCTTTCAGGCCTGCTTAGCTTTCTCTTCATTCATTACTATATTTTGTTTCTACACAAACTCGCCCTTAGCACCGTCCTCGGTTAATACACGACCGATTTGGTAGTGGAATGTCAACCTCGGTCTCCCCAACATCCATTCACATTCGCAGTGTATATCTGTTTTGTCAACGTTTCATCTGCTATTATTTTCACGTTGCCAAACCAACAGAGCACGATCTATGTTATTATTATTAGGTAGACTGTCACTAAAGATTTACCGTCCCAGTCTGAATATTTTGCATCCATCACATTCGCATTGAATTTATTAGAAGGGGTGGTTATTAACTAGCGGAAGACACTAAGTCCCACAATGTGTGTAATAGGTCGCAAGCCTATCACCAACCGGGAACATATATAATCCCGGACAACGATATTTTTATTGGAAAATTGAAAAAACACATTTTCTATTTTTTTATTGCCTGACCTATTGCCTGATCCCTGTCCCTCAAGAAGTCGAGCCCGTGGGCTTAAATAACCGTAATACGCGGACATAGCTACGGGCATCGAGTGAGTACACGTTTCACCGTAGAAACTAATTAAACGTTTCATAACTAAATCCGCGGAGCGCTTTGTAAAACATCTAACACCTGGATCCGGTGAAAGGCGACGTGCTCTTTTGAAACATCCGATAATGCCGCCGATAAATCTCCTGAGGAGATACAATTGCACGAACCACTAGGTTTTAGGATCTGAACTCTTTTCAGTGAGAACTTCCTCTGAATTTAATGAAACCAGAGCAGAGGTAACGATCGAATTTTTGTCGTTAGAAATAAGATTTTTCCGTTTTGGTTATTTTTATAGCTTTCATTTCGTTATACAAGGTTTTAGATTAGAGAGGTTTTATGATTTTTTTTTTCTTTCATATTTTAAGTTACCCTTTCTGTAAATGATAGATTAGCGTACAGGCACACAGGTCTCCTGATGGTAAGATAACCTTGACCTATTTACTCCATAGATCTGACAGGTGTGTCGCTGTCCTGCGGCCAGGATACTAGGCCTATTGTGTAGCGTACAGGGTATGGTAGTCAAATGGCTCTAGACAAGAACATGGTATTATAAAATTTATTGATTTATTGTATAAAATATTTTTTTTTTGTATAAAATAAAGTCGCTTTCCGCAATCCGTCCTTATGTATGCTTATATCTTTAAACCTTCGCAACGGATTTTGATGCAGTTTCTTTTAATAGAGAGAAATATTATGTAGCTAGCTGCAACAGGCCAGTAATACTACATAAATAGGTTATTTTAACGTTTCTCAATATTTATTTAGATGTTTTTGTGTGATAAAATATCGAACAAGCAGTCTCTGCCAATGGTAAGACTCAAACGTGGCCTGTAGACGCCATAGATGTTATTATGTGGGTCGCTGGCATGAAGCTATGGTGTAATACCTAAAGTGCAAATCTACCGGTTCCCTTAACCTCCGGAATAGAACACGACAGTCCTAAACTCTATCATGACGGCAGAAATAAGGAAAGCGGAGGATCACAACAGTAAAATCTGTATGTCTGTATTATGTGTTGTTACTAAAATATTACAGTAGGGTTACTCTTAAATCTCAATTTCATGCAAATTGGAAATTGGAATCGGATATGTAATTTTATGCATTCTTAAACACACAATACTTGTTAAATAAAATATCATTTTTTTAATTATAAGAAATAAATAGTTTTATCGGATTCGTTGGATACTTTTTGGAGCTAAAAGTTAAATAGACCGTTAGTAATTTGTGTGACAGTTTCTAAAATGACCTATCTGCTTCCAGTTTCCGATTTGAATAAAATTGGAACTCAAGAGTAGAGTACTGTAATATTCTAATAATTCCCATGATTTTTTTACAATTTCATAAAAATAAAGAAGTATCTCGATCGGCAGTAGGTATAATATTAATTTTATGTAGCTTGCAACATTTGCAATAACTCATTTGCAACGTAAACACTTTCATCACTAACATACGAGTAAAACGCAACGGGTCGTGTTTTATTATAATGTGAAACACATTCGATTCGCTTTAATTATCTCAACACAAACTACAACAAACGAAATATGCATGCGTTCCAAAATTAATTGCCTCTTTAATGTAACATTTATTACATAAATTGTCAAAATACCTCATTTCATATAGTTAAATAAGTTCATAGATGGTGAAGAGTAATTAATCGTGAGTAATTATATTCTAAGGCTGAGGGTTATTATAAAAATATTCCTCTTGCCTTACGTTGTTCCAACAGTTAGTTGCAATAAGAACATAAACTGACATGGCTACAAATGAGTCAAATCGCGTAAAACTTATTTTTTTTTAAAGAAGAGGAGGCAAACGAGCAAGTGGGTCACCTGATGGAAAGTGATCACCTCCGCCCACGGGCATCCGCAACACCAGGAGTATCACAGATGCGTTGCCAACCTTTAAGGAATGAGTTCGCTCTTTTCTTGAAGGTTCCTAAGTCATAATTTACTAGGTATTTATTTTTGTAAGTCGTCGTATCGGTCCTGTTGTATATTTTTTTAACAAAAATGGTATCGAACAAACCCACTCATTTCTCTCTCGTAATTTTAAGAGGCAGACGTGGCGTATAGACACTTTAGATGTAATAGGTGCGTCGCTATCCTGTGGTCAAAATATTTGGCCACTTCAATTATACAAGTCTACCAGAAAACAAGTCTATTCTACCCTTCGTACCGGATTATGACAAGAGTCATTGGCGACAGGAATATGTGAGGCAGTTGATCTCTAGCAAGTCAAACCGCTGCACAGCACTGTTCAACCTGTGCTCGTCTATTACGTGCTGCCTGGCAGAAAGATAGATGTTCTATGCACCGGCGCGGAGCCGGAAAAACAAAGCGTATTTTACACAATATCCGTTGTGTCATTGTGGTGTATCTTCAAAATTAAAACAAAAGCCTGCGAATCACGAAAACTTTTTACTTATAGGCTTCTAAGTTTTACAATACCACAGACTGATAGGAATTCGTCACGTTGATTTACGGTTTAAATTAGTAAAAATGTACACTAAAATAATAAGTAGGCACCAATGAAATAAAATAATAAAGTAGTTTA
>NJDC01004596.1:95076-107885 GCA_002245475.1 Calephelis virginiensis
GTGGCTTGAAAGTGTTAATAAAATCTCAATGACAAAATTCTCTTTACAGTAGGTTGGAAAATTAATAAAAAAACAACTATTGTCGTCTATTGCAACTAATCTCGAGGTCCTTTCATTGTTTAACGAAGGACGCTCTTCGAGTCCAAGTCAGACGGCGCACTTAAAGAATTAACATTTTAAAACGTTATTCGTGTTATGTACACAATTACTTTGTGTTTAACACTTATTACTCTCTGTGAACGTGTTATTCACAGCTAATGGATAACGTGGTGGTCTTTATGACCCCAATAACTATTATCGCTGTCTTACGATTCTGCTCTGTTTTTTTACTTTATGTCTAAGTTTTACTAGTTGTCATCTGCAACTTTGTAGCTTTGAGATTTAATCATGTCACAGAAATCGTTTAAGTTTATGAAATAAAATACAGACTTGAAGAGTCATGACCTCATTATTTTACAGAATTGACACGAATTAATGAATTTCTAGGGCAAGTCATTTTTGTGATATGTATAATAAGCAACTATATTGATAACATTTGACCGCCTCGTTGGTCGAGTGGCTAGCGTACACACTTAACTACACCGACTGACCGCGAGGTTCGGGTTTGATTCCCGACGTTGGCAGGCATTTGTGTGATGAACATTTAGATGTCTGCATTTCCGGGTCTGGGTGTTTATCAAATGTATTCTGGTATCTATTTAAATAGTTATATGTATTGGTATCGTTGACTAACACCCATAACACAAGCATATAATTTGCTTACTTTGGGGTTAGATTAAATTTATGTAACTTGTCCAGAGATATTTACATACGTTAATAAACTATAGGCCCAGAAAAAGAAACAAAATATGCTCATCGTTGCAGATGTAGTTTTTTCCCTGTGTTGGTCTGGGCTCCTTTGCAGAATAGACCATCTGCCTTTCTGCCAGGCAGCTCGTAAAAAGCGAGTATAGGCTTACCGTCACTAACACCGTGACATCGAGGTGGTAGAGTTTAGCAGCGACTCACCCGGATTGGTACCACCGCCTTACCTATTCCTGCCGCCATAACGTCATGACGTGTTCCGGTTCGGAGGGTAAGGTAGCCGGTAAACTTCCTTTTGCTCGAGGTCTAACATCCTGGCCTCAGGTTGGCAAAGCACCATTACCACCTTTGGTGTCTTTAGGCGGCGTGAATTTCTTTCCATCAGGAAATCCGTCTGCTTGTTTGCCTTCCAATATCATAAAAAAAATCCTATTAGGTGGTAGAGTTTCGCAGCGACTCCCCTGGATTGATTACGCCGCCACATTCCTGCCGCCATAACATTAATGCTTGCCGTTGGCCTGTTAGTTCGGACGGCAAGGTAGCCAGTAAATTTACTTTTGCTCTAATCCTAACATCCAGACCTCAGGTTGGCAACGCACCATTACTACCTTTGATGTATCTAAACGGCGTGAATTTCTTACCATCAGGAAATCCGTCTGCTTGTTTGCTTGTCCCTGTTGGGAATCGAACCCGAGCCTCGCAGTTGATCGGTGTAGCCACGCGCTTACTCTAGCCACTCGACCAACGAGGCGGTCCATTTAAACTAGATACAATGAAATTAAAATGTGCAGAAGTCATTTCTGTGTGCCATGGTACCATTGTCATAAGTTAAGTGTCTAACATTAGTAAATGAAAATCTACAAAAAAAACTACCGTCGCGCTCTACGGCTTCGCTAGCCAGTAGCCAAGAGGTTATATGTTAATTGCTTGACAAAAAACGTCGTTCTACGTCCAAGTCCAACGGCGAACTTAAATAATTTACGTTTTAAAACGTTATTCGTTTAAGTACACAATAACGTTTGCGTTTTACGCTGATTACTTTCTGCGCACGTGTTATTTAAAGCTAATGGATAATGATCAGGGCTTTACGAACCCAAAAAGTATTACTGTTCTACAATTTTTTTTTGTTTCAAATACTTCCAGTATTGTAGTACTATTTAAATTATGTGCTTCGGCTATATTCGCCAAGCTTCGGAAATCCGAATGTATTTTAAACATCTATCTATATCTATATCTATATAGGGTTGTTATTACATAATTAAATAATTTCGCTAAAAATTAGATTAGGTCAGCCAATTTAAAAATAAAAGTATAAAGTGTAAAAAGAGAAATAAAAAGTCTAAAGCCGAAGCGCATAATTTTAATAGTAGTACTATACATTTTTATAGCTAAATCTAACCAGTTTCTTTCTTAAATCTGTTCAAACATTAATAATTAAGAATTTTTACTTAATCGTTCATTAGGTTCCTATAGTCGTTACTTAACGTATACGTATTCCATGCGGACACAACCTCACAATGAAGTTCAAATTAGAAATTTATGAATCCTCATTTCGCGCGGTTATTGCATGAAGTCTAAACTGATAGGCCAATTTTGCTAATCATTTTTGTTGTGTTGGTTATTGTCAGAAGAATAAAATGAAATTTTCTTATGAAAAAAAAAATCTGGTTGTAATTGCAGGGAACATGGGAAAAGCAATGCTTTAATCCATACAAACTGTTAATTGCTCTTAATGTCATGAGACACAATGTTCGCCGGGTCGGCTAGTACAATAAATTTGTGAACTTATTGAAAATAAGGATATTGACGTATCTTTTTATAGGCCTTACTAAAATTACAATAATTATACACGTCATATTGATGTATATCGTAATATCTATGATGTAATCTCAGCAAAAAAGTTGCATTTTAAAGATCTTACCATAAATCTTCTCTCTTTTACAAATGTAAGGAAATTTCGACAAAAAACAATTCCCCTCGCGCGCCACGGCTTAAGCTAGTCAGTAGTCAAGAGGTTATGTAAATTGTTTAACGAAGGACGCGCTCCGAGTCTAAGTCAGATGGCGCACTTAAAGTATTAACATTTTAAAACGTTATTCGTGTTAAGTATACAATCATTTCTCCGTTTAACGCTTATTGATCGCTGCGAATGTGTTATTTAAAGATCATACGCTGGTCTTAAAGACCCCAATAAGTATTAACACCTATTATTAGACTAATTATTGTTTTGCTTTTTTTACATACACTGCTTTAATTAGCTGTCATCCGCAGTTTGGCCCGTATGATGTAGGGATTCTTGTTCTTATCTGTAGGATAATTGTAAATAAATAAACGATAAATATCCCTTGACAAATTACACAAATTAAACCTAACCCCCGAGTAAGCGAATTATATGCTAGTGTTATGGGTGTTAGTCAACGATATGAATACAAAGAAATACTTAAATAGACACCAGAATAAATTTAATAACCACCCAGACCCAAAAATGCAGACATCTAAATGTTCATCACACAAATTCCTGCTCCCGTAAGGAGTTGAATCCAAACCTCGCGGTTAGACGGTGGAGTTAGACGTGTACGCTAGCCCCTATAAAATCTGCCATTTTTAGAATTTGACATTTTTAGAATCTGCCATTTTTAGAATCTGGCGATTCTAGAATCCAACATTTGTAGAAGCTGTCATTTGTAGAATCTGGCGTCTGGCGTTTTTTTACAAGTCTGGCATTTTTAGAATCTGACATTTATCGACGAATCCGTTTAAAGTATCTGATTTAGGAAGAAAAAGCCACGTTTCTGCCTTACATATAGTCTAGCTGACCCGGCAGACGTTGTTCTGCTTTTTTTAATGCGATTTTGGTAAAAAATACTAGGTAAATCACCCTTATCACTTAGGGGTTTGAAAAATAAATAGTAGCCGATTCTAAGACCTAGCGAATATACACCTACATAAAAAAGCTTGGTGAAAATCGGTAAAACCGTTTCGAAGGAGATTACGATTACTAACATTATGACACGATAATTTTATATATAAGATCATCCATCCAGACATCCGGAGATTTTATTACTCATTCGTTTATAATTTTTGTAAGATAAGGTAACCTACCAGCTATTTTTACAGCTTTGTGTGCTAGGTTTTTTATTATAAATGGTTCTTAAGACTCAACTTTATAATGTCAACACATGCTTGATATATTTATATTTCAATCATTTGATTGCTTAAAATATCTATTAAAAATTCTAGCAAATTCTAAGTTAAATTACAAAAATCTATTCTAGTATTATACCTTTTTTATATGAGAGTTAGCGAATAAGCACGCGGCTCTTCTGATGGTAAACAGTTGCGATTTTCAGTAACATAGATGTTACAGGTGCGTCGCTGTCCTAAGGTCGGAAAGAAAGGTCTATTGTGCAAGTTTACCGGCTAACCTACTCTCTAGACCGCAACATGACAGTCAATTTTGCGGCAAGAATAGTGGATCTCTGACTAGGTAAAATGCTGCACAGCACTCGACCAGCGGTCTTATTGGGAATTGCCTATTTATTTACCTGTGCTCGCCCTTTACGAGCTGCCTGACATAGAGGCTGATGGTCTTTCCTACTTAGCAGACCTGCAACAACACGAGGATATATATAAAAGCGATAGTTTACTTGTTCTTATTTCATAATTCTTAATTGGACTTTACTTGACTAGGTGTAAAACTGTGTAATATGTTTGTACGTTTATTTCTCTAATAATACAATGTAAGGTAAACGCTCATAATTATTTTTCCCAATAACAGCTTGTCTTTGGCAATGAACTGGACGTCTGTTCATTAAAATGTACCCATTCATTCTCCATAGTTACCCATTCGTTCCTTGGCAACGTGCCTCCTATTTTAAAAGAATGAATCTGAAAACTCGCACTTTTCAAAACACATTCGGAGCCAATATAAACAAATTGCTTCTTGTTAAATAAAATATAAACTTGATATTTTCAACTTTCTCAATATTCTAGACACTAGCGCTTACGACGAAGAACAAAATGGCAAATCTAGCTAGATTACCTAAAATATAAAAACTGTCGGCGGGTTTCTCTCAAGCAGTTGTTTCTATTCAAAACACAAACGTTGAAAAGGAATACTTTTTATCTTTATACTCAGAAAGAGAAAATTACCTTTTTTTTAATTTTCGCCTCGTTGGCCGAAGGCTTAGCGTACAACCCTACCTAAACCGTAAGATTCGAATTCGATCTCCGAGGGAGGTAAGCCAGTATGCTGTACATAGCATCCAGGTCTGCGTGTTTATTAAATTTATACTGGTATCTGTATAATTATTTCTATTTATTAGTATAATTTGCGGTTAGATCAATTTATATAAGTTTTAAAGAAAGAAAAAAATTTGCCCCATGTGTTTGAACCTGTAATCTTTAGTCTCAAGCCGACGAATGCTCTAACCATTTGAGCTACTGAGGATTCAAGTCCCATTGCGAATTTTTTAATTCCTTTTTCTTTACCATTAACACGGTAGTTATGTCCAGTTCTGAATACCCAATAAATAAGTTTATCATTACAGATGAAATTCACATTTATAATGGCCATAACTTTCGTTTCTCTCTAAGTATTTTTACTTTAGCACTTGCCCTGTGCTTGAGTTAAATTTCTATTAATTTTAAAGAAAGAAAAAGACAGAAAAATTTCACCCTAGACAGGATTTAAACCTGTAAACTCTAACTATTTGAGCCACTGAACTTATGTTTTAATGTATCTGCTTGTTGATATCTGCATTGATAATCCTAAAGTCAAAAATTGACCCCTAATAAAACCAATGTGTATGTAATACAATACAATACAATAACTCTTTATTGTGCACCAAATACAGCGAAATTACAAATACATCAAATAAAACTTAAATTATAAGATACACAAAGGCGGCCTTATCGCCAAGTCAGCGATCTCTTCTAGGCAACCCTTAAGTATGGAACAAGATTTAGCAGAATACTATGTAATGGTGCTCTTAAAAATATAAAAATGCATCTACTAATATATAAAATAAATCATCCTAAAAGCAGGAGTCTGTTTTAATTATAGGTATTAGAATTTAGAACTAGCAATAAAAGTATTAATCACAGTGAACGCAGAAAGTGACGCTTTAACATACTTTTAAAAATGTTAATATTTGGAGCTCTACTGATATCTACGGGAGAATTCCAAAGCCTCACTGCTTGCGAGGTAAAAGAACGACTATTGTAAAAAGTGTTAGGAGAGGGAACATCAAGAGTATAATTATCATTGGACCTGAGGAATTTTACCTCACTGTTACAGACCTTAAATCTCTCCTTTAAATTAATAGGCGCAAATGGATCTAAGAGAATAGAGTACAGAAGAGACAGGATATGACAGTTCCGGCGAATGTTAATCGGCAACCACTTGAGCCTAGCACGAAACTCGGAAACGTGTAATGTAGCTGAGGACCTGAAAAATCTATTATTTCATTAATGTTTGACATGCAGAAATTTACGACTAATAGCTGGATACAAAAAAAAAACCTTTAAACGTCTCGTCGTTGCAACATCTAAATTTGTAGGTATGCTTGTCATAATAATTGCCATTGACTACTGGTGTTTAGTAGTAGGTCCATCTGCAACGTACTAATATATTTGTATAACACAAAAATATTTTTTTTCGTGTTGTTCCGAGTCCAGTGGGTAATACAAACCATCTGCCTCTCTGTCAGGCAGCTCGTAAGAGGCGAGCATAGGTCAAAACATAGGCAACTACCAACAAAACCACTGGTCGTGCATTGCTGATCAGCCACTTGCCTGGGTCGGTATCCACATCCTTACCTATTCCTATCGCTATAATGGCTATGTCACGTTCAGGTCCGGAGGCATCTATAACATATATGGTGTCTATAGGCTACGGTTGTCACT
Organism: Calephelis virginiensis; assembly: GCA_002245475.1. NCBI lineage: Eukaryota > Metazoa > Arthropoda > Insecta > Lepidoptera > Riodinidae > Calephelis > Calephelis virginiensis. The sequence continues at coordinate 101,788 of NJDC01004596.1, forward strand.
TACCATCCGGGATAGGCGTATGCTTCTTTGCTATCATCTCATATAAAAAATGTAATAATACTTGGAAAACCCTTCAATTCTATTAAGGGTAATAAATACCCATACGCGTCAGAATTTATTTTTTATGATTTCATAAAACAACTCAATACTACACTACAAAAATAATTCGAAATGTAGCATACGAATTGTAGTTTTATATCCCATCGTTACAGAAAATATCCCATAAAAGGCAACGAGTGTAAACGATGGCATGGCGTTTCGCCAAGATGACAGTTCAAATCTATATGTTGTTTGATCGTTGGCTTGCAACTGTGGGAGCGACGGAACGAAAAACGATACATTGGATACAAATGTTACTATATGTTATTAGACCACATATGTTTTTTTTGTCAAAATTACGTTAGACTGTTATAGTCATTTATGGGTTAATTTTTGAAACGAAAGTTAGCCTACGTTTGAATCCATATCTTTAACTATATATATGCATATAGTTTTATATTAAAATCGGTTCAGCGGCTTAGCCGTAAAAGAGCAACTGGCAGACAGACTTTTGCATTAATAATATTGGTATAGATTTTTCATTCAGTCGTCGATATAGCCCTTAAGTAGCCTTTGCGGTCTAATAGTTCTGTTTTGGACTTTACATAATATGGTCCCAGGTTCGATTCCAGGGTCGGACAACAAGTACGAGTTCTTAATTTTTTTTTACAAAAAATAATGTCGCCCGGAATTGAATGTTACGTATTTAGCAAATTTCAACAACAACAAATAAAGAAACCTTGAAAATTTGCAGGTGGCAAACAAAAAAAGTTAGAAGATGTGTATTTTTTATTTTCTGACTACAATAACGTTGTTTGGGATTGGATATGTGAATGGTTGGCGATAGGTTTGCCATCTTATACATTGTGGGACTTAATATGACTTATAAACACACATTATGTTTCACACATTCCCGAGTTAGTCCTGGCTACTTTGCAAAATAGACCATCTGCCTTCCTGCCAGGGAGCTCCTAACAGGCGATCATAGACTTACCGTCATTAACGCCGTGACATCTGACTAGGTGTTAGAATTTCGCAGCGACTCGCCCGGATTGGTACCACCGCCATACCTATTCGAGCCTCCATAATGTCAGTGCTTGCCGTTGACGTAATCCGGTTCAGAGAATAAGGTAGCCGCGAAACTTGCTTTTGCTCGAGGCCCAACATCCAGGTCTCAGGTTGGCAACGCATCATTACCACCTTTGGTGTCTCTAGACGGCGTGAATTTCTTACCATCAGGAAATCCGTTCGCTTGTTTGCCTCCCAACAACATAACAATAAAAAAATAAGTAAATAAATACATTATACAGAATGTAATGTACAAAAGACCTCTTCTAGTTTTATAATCAACAACCTCCATTGCCGCAGAGACGGGTTAACTTACTGAATAAGCGGACTTCAACAATGGCGCAAAAACACAAAAGGTCGACGTGAAACTTAATTTTCTCATATTTTTCTCTACAGCAGTAACTCAGTCACACACGTTAAATTTACACAAAGTGTAGGTTTGCCATGCTTTTAAGGGTCTTTTCCGGATCTTGTCGATATGTATGACGATAGCTAACGTGGACTTTGTCAGTGCTTTATGCAAAAAATATATGTCACTGTGAAGCAAAATAGGATTTGTCTTCCAGTGTCATAAAAAAAGTTTAAGGTTTTAGAGTGACGTGCAGTAGCTGGCCCGTACCAATGCCTTACCTATTCTTGTTGCAATAGCGTCATGTTCTATTCTTGAGGTCAGGATAGGTGGTAGACTTCCACACGTGGTCCTCCAGTCTTAAGATAGTGGCACATTAGTATCATCAATTGTGTATGTATGCTGTTTGGTAATCTTGCAATCCTAGGCGGCTCTCATTAACATAGTAGAATTAAGAATTCTTGTGGTTTATTGGCATTGAATACCTAAAGTCTCAGGTTTGATTCCCGGATCGGACAGTACAAAAATGTTAATTTTAATTTTCTAATAAAACAACATTCTCCGGAATTCAGAAAGTCACCGGTTTACGATAGCTTTGCCATCACATTGTAAACCTACAGTTACATTTAATGAATTGTGGGTGCCAAAGTACATCAGCTGGGTAGCTCACTATACAGAGATGCACCTATAACATCTTTGATGTCTATAAGCCACAGTTGCCTGTGACTATAGGCTAAAGGCTACTTGTTTATTGTCTTATCATGTACTAGCGGCCCGCCCCGGCTTCGCAAGGTTATGAAATATTCATATAAACCTTCTTATTCAATTAATTTTGTTTATTAAAAAACCGGATAAAATTCCGTTGCGTGGTTTTAAAGATTTAAGCATACAAAGGGACATAGGGACAAAGGAAGCGACTATGTAGTGATACAAACATGATACAAATTATCTTTGTGGTTAATATATATTTTATTGTATGGAGTGGATACCCAGTATGTCCTGGTTTACAGTAGAGTGACTCCACCCTAGCAGATATAGGTCACGTGAATAGTTTGGAGTAGGTACGTCAAACAAAAGCTGTTAGCGAAACCACGAGGTCCAACTGCGCGGACGGAGCGATTTCACAATACACGTAGCCCCGAATTTAAAACTTTACGAATGCATTGTTCGAAGGCGAATACGATTTTAATACCTAGTAGAATTTTTCGTTTTTTTTTTTTATTGGAAAACAAAAAGCTATATATTTATTAAACGGTTTCACTGATCGATAAATAAATATTCCTGGATAAATCACACAAATTGAATCCAACCCCAGAATAAGTAACGAGTCTATTTTTTTTTATGATATTGGAAGGCAAACAAGCAAACGGATTTCCTGATGGTAAGAAATTCACGCCACCTAGAGACACCAAAGGTCGTAATGGTGCGTCGTCAACCTGAGGCTGGGATGTAAGACCTCGAGCAAAAGTAAGTTGACCGCCTACCTCACCCTCCAAACCGAAACACGTCATGACGTTATGGCGGCAGGAATAGGTAAGGCGGTTGTACCAATCCGGGCGAGTCGCTGCGAAACTCTACCACCTAGTCAGATGTCACTGTGTTAGTGACGGTAAGCCTATGCTCGCCTTTTACGAGCTGCCTGGCAAGGAAGGCAGATGGTCTAATCTGCTAAGGAGCCCGGACCAAGACGGGGAACATTAGTTTGCAAAACTTAAAACCTCAGAAAAAAGATAGACTATTTACCTTTCCAGCCAGTGTGCCAATCCTGGCGAGTCGCTGCGAAATTCTGCCACCTAGTCGGATGTCACGGTGTTAGTGATGGTAAGCCTATGCTCGTCTTGATAATCTATACTTGTAACATCCAACCAAATAAGTACTGAACGTTAAACTAAAACAGTCCTTTTATCTTTAGTTTCGTTTTAAATCCCTGATAATGCTGTAAAGAGTGAAACCGGTTGGCTTAAGAGTAACGAAAAGTATTAAATAGTGTCTAGTGAATAAGTACAAGTGTTGTCTACAAAAAAGTGTGTAACGCGTCTAATACATTGAAATACTTAAATATGTAGATACCAGATTTAATAAACACTCCTAACTGGAAATGCAGATATTTAAATATTCATCACACATCGCCCCTGTCGGGAATCGAAACCGAACTTCGCAGTCGCAGTCAACGCGGTCAAACTACCAAACTTAATAGATAATTGCAATAAGGGGCTATAGCTCTTACTCGTATTACTTTTGTATAAACACTGAAAACTTGACCTACAAATGCCGACATTGATAATATGAGTGACAATTATTAGCACCATAACTATTCGCTAGAAATTAATATTTACCGAAATAAATAAAAACTTTGATCTGGACGTACACATCTCACATAGAAAGGACCACTTGAATCTATACCACAGAAATAAATCTTCATACCTACTTCACTTTAATGTTATATAAAACTCACGTAACACGAACATTATCTTTCTAAAGATGCGGGCTGTTGGTAAAGAAAAACCACGCTTGACTTGTTTTTATGATACGGCTCGTTTTCGTCCGCCATTTTCATGCTAATTTCCCAGGGAGTGCTGATTTTGCGGGATAGGTATGAAATATTTGTAATAGAAATGCTCCGTACCTTTCCGATTTCCCCGGCGACTTGCCTCTGGGAATTTAAAGTTGAATACTGAATTTTGGGCGTAATACATTTCATTGTGTTTTCATACAATTCGAAGGGACTACCATGAACGATTAACGATTTCGAATAGACAACGACAAGTTAACATAAACATACGAACAGTTAAAAGAATTTATGAATTTTAAGGAATTGCTTAAAATAAAAATGTGCCACAGGATTCCGAGCGGAAATAACATTTTCTGTGAAAACAAAGATTTCTTTGAGTAATGTGATATAGTAGTACTTAAATTTTACGTTTCGTTAATATCCTTATTTTAACAATTTATATTACTCTCTTTCATAAGAATAAATCTTAGGTAGATTTTAGCTGTGGCGATAAATGTACCTGCACGGTATTTTAATTTTTTACTAATAAAACAAAAAAGAAGTTATCACAATAATTTTAAAAATCAAGCTAATATATCATTTGAAGGATGACATTGCATGAAAGTTTATTTATATGAAACAGCTTTATTACCCGCCGAACCTACGATGTTAACTTCGTATTTTTGCTGATTTCTGACCCAACACATACCTTTATAAGTTAATATATTAAAAAGGATATTCAAGTCCAAGGAAAAAAAATTGAAATACAACCAGAATACTCACGACTAATTGAAGAAATTAAGTCCCACGATGGGATTGGTGGCAAACTATCGCCAACGGGGCTCACATCCAATCCCGAACAACGTATTTATTATAAAATTGGAAAAAAACACGTCTAATTTTAGTAGCCCGACTCGGGGATCGAATCCAGGAACTGATGAAGTCAAGTCCAACACCGGACCGCTATACCGCAGAGATTTTGTAGACGTAGTAACATGACTTTCGAATTGAAACTTTCTATTCGAAATCGAAATATTTGATTTCGATTCAATTTGCGATAGCCTCATGGTAACTATTATTTTCCCCGAACACGTGCCAAGGAATTTCTCGGTATTAAAAAGTCCTATTTTACTCGAACACTGTACTAATTCGCTTGCAATGCATGTTTTGAATTCTTAAAATATATAATAAAATGTATAAAAATTTTGATTCTCTAAGAAATACTTTAGCACGGAGTGCTTGTGATTTTATCATTAGTTGAATTTCATACATGAAAATATTTAAGAATTGAAAATTTGCACATATTTTTACTAGTTTGTCATTATCATATTAAAGCGTTGGGATACCATGTTTATCACCTGTTGTCAAACTAAAGATTAATGCAAAAGTAATATGTGTCAGTCTATATTATATACACTAGCAGGCTTATTCATAAACGTTGTTTAACTTTTAATCACCAATTTAGATAATGTTTAAAAAAATGTTTATTTATAAACGCTATTTAGAGTTAATCATTTGTTTAATTAATATACTCTTAAATAGCTGTCACTTTAAACAACCTCAGACCCTTGTTTAAAACCTTAATCAACAAAATGGCTAACTAAATTTCAAACAGCTGATTTATATGCAATGACAAAATGCAACAAATATGGCTTATTTGTGTATTCTTATGAATTTCCTATAATACACGCATTGAAATATTTTTGTTTCGTTGAAGTTTGGACAAGTTTAGAACATTTTCGAACAATATAGGACTATAATAACATGTTTCATTATGGAGATGGCCAATGACTCCTTTGAAGAAACGAATAGTTTTCCAGAGCATTTTTTCTATCTATTGGAAGCAAAAAAGTAGACAGATTTTCTGATGGTTAGAATTTCACACCGCCTAGAGGCACCAAATGTGGCAATGGTGAGTTTCCAACCTGAGGTTGGGATGTTAAGCCCCGAGCAGAAGTAATTTTACCGGCTACTTTGTTCTACGAACCGGAACAATTCAATAGCAAGCGCTGATGTTATGGCGGCAGGAATAGGTAAGGCGGTGGTAACAATCCGGGTGAGTCGCTGCGAAACTCACCTCCCAGTCAGTTGTCACGGTGCTAGTGTCAGTAAGCCTAGCGCTGTCTAACAGGAAGGTAGATGGTCTATTCT
>NJDC01004596.1:117212-146794 GCA_002245475.1 Calephelis virginiensis
TGCAAGCTAGTCTGTGGGGTTTGACCACCCCAGTTGCACCCACCGCGTACTTAGCATCAGAGGCGGCTCTGTCGCCGGCGACGCAACTGCAACTGTTGCAACAACTACAGGCTGTGGGTTTACAACAACAATTGTTGCAAGGCCAAGGATCGACATTATTGCAGGGTAAGCTATTCTCTCTATCTCTCTCTATCTTAGATAGGAAAGAGCTAGATGTCTCCCCTGATGGTAGCATAAGAACCATAGTCAAAGACGTAAGTTATGTGGTGACGGAGAGGTTACACCTTACCATACCTTACCGGTCATAAGTTCCTTTGCTAAAAAAATCCCAGTAAGGGTTACCAAGCCTTGAAAAAGAGCAGATACAAAATCAATGATATTATTAGCAGTGATATCTCCAAAAACTTCGGTTCCTATGTTAAAACCCCGTTGAATTGTTGTTATGTGGACTTTATGAGAGAGTAATACATGTTTTGCACCTTCTCCACTTATCTTACACTCCATATGCACTTAATTGGGACAAGAAGTGTTGGTAAAATAGGTACTCATTGCACACGTGATTTGTGGCATGAAAAATATTCAAGTTTGATAAAAAAAACATGCGATATGCAGTCTAAGCCTTTTAAATATGGTCTTAATTATGTATTATATTTTCTACGTTTTTATTAATCACGAATATAAAATCGAAACATTTCGTATTCAAGTCAAGAAAAGAAAAGTGACGCCTTCCTTCGCATTATGAAAACCAACCAATAACAAAACATTTAGCTATTCAATGAACGTTCATAGCTTGTTTGGACGTGATCAAAAATGATGACGTCATTTTTTCTTTTCTTGGAAAGACTACAGACAGGGGTGGCCAACTGGTCGAACGCGATCGACCGGTCGGTCGCAACTATTAGTCCAGTCGATCGAGCCAAGGCTAAAAAAAATAGTGAACCAGACTGCGCAACGTAATATGCTCAACTAAAACCAGCTAAACCAGTGGAAGATACTGCGAGGCAATTAGCCCCGGTATTAGCCACCCGCATGTGAGTACACACCGGCTGCAAACGTGCCCACCAAATTTAGAAGACCCCGTCACGTCCTGTCGAATCCTCCGGATCCATGCTGCAAACGCGGGAGGCTTGCCCAACCCATACACAAACTTTCAAGACACCGTCGCCGCCGCGCCGTTTTCGGCGACGAAGATATCTCTTGCGCCCGACGCCTAACGCCGAGCGACGACCTCTCTCTCTCTCTCTCCAAGTCCACCCAGTAACCCGAACGCAGCACCAAGTCGAGGTACTGTTTCTCGAGAAACAGCCCTTGTTGCTGACGTTGTAGGGAACAGTCCAATCCATCTAAATAATGATGTCTCCGGCTGAGCACTTAGCTCGGCCCACAAAGTCCGGTGAATTTGTGAAAACCGCGAGGCTGGCTACACATTAGTCGTTAAAAAAAAATGCGACGCAATGCTAACACTCATATTATATAGATTAGGATATATATTATTTTCTTTTTAATGAGGCATTAATTTAACACAATAAAAACAATAAAAATAAAAAAAAAACTTAAAATCTTCTTATCTTAGCCTTACTATAGAGCTTTTTGGCGTTTATAGACAATGGGAACGCCAAAAAGCTGTAACAAATACCTACATCTAGCTTATTTAGAGATAGTGTTATTCTCCGAGATTCATTACGTACACATTTCATTAGGATGTGATGGACATCTTCTACATCACACTCGATGCAATTTGGTGACGAGGTGATCTATAAATGTTGATTAAATATCATTAAGAATTTCATTCCAAAGTAGAAAGTAAATTTAAGGAAACAATCTCATATGTGATACGAAAAGGAACTCCTAGGACTGTTCAATAAAAAAACAATTATGTTTGTATACTAAACACTATGCTGTTTCATTTAAGATTTAAAGAAGTATGTAAGTGGTACACAGGGTTTCGTTAGGTAATGTCAGTAGATCTTGTGTTTAATAAAGTTGGCCACCCCTGGACTATTAGAATGTTATTTGGTTGATCACCTGTTTTTGTACCTCCTTAGATAACGTTTATGCATTATTCATAGTGTAAAATATTTATTATTTAAACAATTACATTTTGATTTGATTTGCAAATTTTTTAATTAATGTCGTTTTATTTACATTTTTAAAGTTTATTGAAATATAAATAAACTTTTTCTTATTTTATTTATTTATTTATTGAACACTTTATTGCACACAAAAACTAAAATACACAAAATACACGAGAAGTTAAAAATGCACAAAAGGCGAGCTTATCTCTAACTAAAGAAATTTCTTCCAGCCAACCCAAAAAAAATTAAGCTGTGAAAATAAAATGGAAGGCATCGTGTACAAAACAATTAACTATAGCTATACTTAGAATGAATAAATAAAAATATACTAATAAAGTGTGTAAAAAAAACAGGTACAATTATAATTATTAAAATATCTTAGTAGGATAATATATGAGTAATAAATGAGTTATTATCATAGTAGTAATAATTTTTTGATCAAGCGAAATAAGACCTGATATCTCGTTTAGCTCCATAAAAAACTGTGGTCTAGCGGTTCAGTTGTTGGACTTGACTGCATGAAGTTCCAGGTTCGAATCCCGGGTCGGGCAACAAAAAGAAAATGGGGTTTTCCAATTTTCTAATAAAAAAATGTTGGTCGGGAGTGGAAATGTGCCCGATTGGCGATAGGCTTGCCACCTATCACATTGTGGGACTTAGTGTCTTCGGCTAGTCGTGGGTGCCCTGGTTGTGCCTTGCCTACCCCTCCGGGGATATGAGCATGAAGATATTTTTTTTCAATTTGGTATACTTAATTTTATTTACCTTATTTTTTGGCATGACTACATGAACTAATGTCATTAGTCACTTATTAAACCAAATCGGCATTAAATAACGAGGAAATACACGATACACTATTTTCCTGCAAAATAGCATTTCATATGCGTACTTGAACTGAACACAATTGTACAAATTGTCACCAAAATTTACAAAATTCACTAAATATTTAACAAATATATAAAAAAATAACGAACTACGTCTTTTCTCTCGTTACTGTCAAAACCCTGAATTTTTGATTTGCTTCATGCCTTTGCTTATTTCTTATCTTGCGCCATATCTATAGTCACGTTCGTTCCTTATTTAAGAAATTAATTGCGACATGCTAATTTGGCTACAATTTTTCCTCCCCTAATTGCCAACCGAGAAACAATTGGACTAAATTTATGAATACTTTAATTGAAAGCGTTTACGTGAAGGACTAATTATGAATTTCGAATGAGCAAAACTTATTTAATTATCTGCACTTAAATCGCCATTTTGTTTTGTGCTTTAATGAAACAATAAATTCATTAAAACTTTTTGACTAGATAATGCTTTTGTGTGATTCAAATGTATTTACGAGTATAATATGTTGCCGCGAATATGCCCTCGTTTACATTTCATTACTTTACTACATAGTATAAAACAAAGTCGCTTTCCGATATCTGTCCCTTTGCATGTTTATATCTGTAAATTATGCATCGGATTTTGATGCGGTTTTCTTTTAATACCTAAAGTAATTATATAGGAAGATTTATACTTACAAAAATAAAGAAATTAATCCGCTCGGGCGAAACTGCGACGCGACAGGCTGCTAATAAGAGATAAGTAAAGTAAAGATATATAACTAAAAGAATTGACAAACAAAAAACACAATTTCGTGATAATAAAAATAGTGGGAATTGATTTTTATAATTTTTAACGATTCATTTTTATTTCGCTTTTTTTTAGTTAATTTTTGTTTTGTTTTGTTTTCCACATACGTAGGTGTTAACTATCAGGATATCGGTTTCAATGGCGCAGGCCTGAGTGGTAGTGGCGTGGGGACGGTGGGCAGCATTGGTGGTGGGAGTGAGCAACTCGGGGGGCTGTTAGCTCCCGTGTCGGTGCAGAATCTGGCTGCGCTGGCCGCCATGACCCAGCCTGTGGTCACCCAGGCCGCCCCAATAGCTCCCGCCGCGGCCCCGCAACCTGCCGCTCCTCAATTGTGTAAGTTTCACCTTAACTCATTTTTTTTATTTTACTGTAACATGAAATCAAATGTATAACATTTTATTTTAGAAAATGGATAAAAGTAGATTTGCCACACATTCAGAGGTGTAATTATTTTATATCATTTTTAGTTTAACCATCCTTATTTTTTTATTAAGTACTTGAAAATATATCATTCACGTTGGACGAAATCGGATTAAATAAATAGATGTGAAAAAAATATAGACACAAGCTAAAACATAATTATTTTAATATTTGGTTACGCTCTTCTTACAAGTAAAGCTCTTCCAGAATACTTTAGCAATAGAAACCTTTTAACATATGTACCACATCCCAAGTTATATTGTGAAATAAAAAAAAATAAAAAGGACAATACAAATTCTTGATGTATGATTGTCTAAAACTCAATTAGATATATAGGTTCTGTCACTTTTCACTGAAAACTGTGAAGTGAGATATCTTAAAAGTCAACTAAAGTGTCATTTGAAATTGTGTATAATTTAAAAAAATCTATATACGAGTACGTTATGCTGTAACAGTGCAGCAATTATAACAAAGTGTTAATCACAACAAAACTTCTTTTTAGATTATTAAAAAAATATTTCTAGAAAGTGAAACCCAAAAGAGTTTAAATGAGGAAAGAATATTATCATGTATTTATTTAAAAATATAACGTGCTCATAATGAAAACAATTGTGAAGTCAAAATATTTATAATTTATTAAGTAAATAAATAAATAAAGATCCCTGGACAAGTTACATAAATTGAATCTAACCCCAAAGTAGCATAACATTTAATTATTTAACAAACGTTTGACTCAAAACAATATTATTATTGCTAAAAACAACCGTTCTTTAATTATTTTTCATATATAAATAGAGGTCTGATAGTTTTTATTTTTAGTTTGCCCGTTTACACTTTTTTACCTTTCTCCAAAATTGTGTGGTACATTTAAGAGATTTTAGCTTCCTTAAGAATTGAGCTCTAAAGTACAATTAAAATTGAATGGAAATGATTTTATACAAATATAAACCAAAAACCTTAGGTATTGATTAGTAACTCTCTGATAGGAATGATATAAACTTAGTTTTAGCTTAAATTTTGTTATTCCCAAATCATTAAAATAACAGAAAATGCAAATATAATAACTACATATTATACGTACGTAGTATTATGCAGACATGTAAAATACGAACTAACATGGCATTTGTCCGTACCCTAATACATTCTCTTTAGATTACATTCGAATTAACATATCAAGAACAAAAGGAAACTAAAACATAGTTTAATTCAAATATCAAACTGCCAACCTTTAATAGAAGCTTAACAGTAACCCCTCCGTCCCTTTTCACAAATTCATCCTTCACGGGGCAATTAAGGTTCTATAAATTCAGCTCTAATTGCTTCACCTGTCCAAATCGCAAATTGGAATGTAGCCACATAAGATGGCCGCCGTAAAAAAACCGTAATGATCTTTTTTGTCCTCAAACTTTCCTCTTTCAGATTGGGCTCTATAGAGTAAAAAAAAGTATATTAACGATGAAACTTTTTCACACTTCAGGTCTTCTCGGCAAGACTAATATCACAGGTAAATCCTACAAAGCGTGTGTAATGGAATGATATTTTGTGTTAATTAGACGTTTGCGAGAAATGACTGTATATATAATTAGCTGTAACATAAAACGTTTTTTGTGCTTTGACTAAATAAGTTCGTTATTTTTAACTATATGTAGCAGTTTCAAATTCTGCTAATTTTAATTATGTTATTTTATCCTTAAACTTTCTATTTATTTGTGAAGTCGTATTCTTCAAACTATTTTCTTTAATAAAATAGTATCTTAATATGAGTAATAAAAATTATCGTCGATGAAAATTTAAGGATGATTTTCCGTAATAATTCTGGCTTGGTTTGTTTTATGTGCATTTTGCATCGTATTATCAGGTGTAAAACTGCTTGTTTTAAGTCGTATTAGGGTTGCTACAAAAGAAAACTAAAATATCTAGACAACGTTTTAGAAGGTCGGGATTTTGGGATTATAGGCGAGACAAAAAATGTTTTTTTATCAATGGCATTAAAAAATTATTACAGCCAAGCAACACTCATCGCGTTTTGTTTAATGGATAACTTATTGGATTTTTTTATTATTTTTTTGTCTGGACATTTTGGTTTTCTTTTGATGGATACTGGACGTCAAACGAAATGTTAGTACAATTCAGGCGAATCACGACCATTTGGCAACCCTTGTCGTATAATGCTTAAATTACTTTCATCATTATTCAATGTAATGTTATTTTTGTGTACATAATAATCTTGTTGGATGTGTTTATTATTAAGATATAGAACTATTTTTTCTACTATTAAACAAATGTATAACAGAAATTGCTTGAAATAAAACTACTAACACTAATGTTTTTCCAAACAATAGACAAATTATATCAGCAGAACTTTTATGTCATCCAACTGTCAATTTTATTTTCGGATTCAGTTATTTTTTCTCGATGCTCACAGCCCTAAATATTAATTGGTCTTTACACAAACAGACGAATTTTCTAATGGTAAGAAATACCCGCCACCTATTCCTATAGACTAAGGTTGGTATTCAAGTCAACATTATGCCTCTTAAGTGTACACTGTTAGTTAATTGGTATACATTTCCATTTATGTTCAAAGCATGGTAGCTGCATATTGCGGTTTCATTTTTCCATTCATATTAGTTGTAGCCTTACGTAAACTAGTAGGGGAGCCTAGGATGCTAAACTTGTATTTACACTAGAATGATGCCGATTGGACTTTCTCGATTAGGTGGTGAAGAATAAAAAAAGTCAAGTTTCTGCCGACATGAAGATAGTGTCATGTTTCGTTTTTGTGGGCAGGTCAGCCGGTAGACTTGCACACGCTAACACCATAGGACAGCGACGCACTTATAACATCTATGGTGTGTATAGGTCACGGCTGACTCTTACCTTTAGGCGAATGTGTGCTGGTTTGCTGTCTAATGCCACAAATAAATGTGTAGTTTACATTTTGAACTTTGCGGAAGCGTCTAAAAGCTAATAGAACAGTCACTTAATCACAGTCGACATCATCAGATATTAATAGTGTACATGCCTAATTTGTCTCAGATGATGGAAATATGTCAATCTAACAGATCCCCGTAATGGCTAATAAATATATCTTTTTATGACAGTTTCTGATACTCCTACTCCCCCACGCTAAGTCCAAACCGTCAGAATATTTAAACATACACTTATTGACAAGCGATTAACTCAGCTTATTTTAATGATAAGCTCGAGTATATTTTTAAGCAAAATAAGTTACGACAGGCTACTGTACAAGTGCGCCACTAAAATATATTTGATATACCTATAAAGGAATTGTTTAACCATAGTACAAGATATCTTCCATGTCATAATCTGGCCCGCCTTCTTTTCGAGCATCTTCACAAACTCCCTTTTGAGCTCCTCTGCTACAAAAATAATTCTAATTTTCTAATTAAAAGGTGCCGAACAATCTCTGCTCTCCTGATGGTAAGAAATAACCAGCGCTTATTGACACATTATAGGCCCACGATTGTAAATGTACCTCCTTACTCGCACTCCAACACAGAAAACAACAATAGCGAGCACCGACGCTTGTCAGCTAAGAATATGATACTAACAGCACTCTGGAAAAATCCAATAGCTAAATAAATTACTAAACTATCAACACCTGGCGATGGGGTCGTCACATCCCAACGCCAATGAATTCGAACTTCCAAAAAAAATTATAAACGCTAATATAATAGAATTTAAGATGCTACGTTAAAATAGTAAGTTAAAACAACTTAACTAAATTTTGTTCATAATTGGATACAAATACTAACTACTGTAGTTAGAATGTATACTCTTCACCGTCGACACTTGGTGGAATTTTATTGTATATATACTTTCTAAATACTACTTGCACTTTTTCACAATACAGTGTGCTTCACACTTAATATTACGCTTAAACCAACCGGTTTCACTTTTTATTAATTAAACTTCAATTTTTGAACTTTTTTATATAATAAATTCACCTTATTTTGTAACTTATGTAGTGTTTGCTTGTTGGTTAGATATTATTACTGTACGTTAAAAAATGTGAATTTATGTATTTGTTGTTGAAAACCGCTGATGATGCTGTAAAAAGTGTAAACGGTTGACTTAAGTGTGAGTGTATCGCCTCTGTGGTCTTGCGGTCCAGGTGTTGGACCGGACTGCATGAGGTCTCGATTTCGATTCCCGGTTCGGGCAATAAAAAGAAAATATGTTTTTTTTTCAGTTTTCTAATAAAAAACACGTTACTCGGGATTGGGTATGTGCCCGGTTGGCGATAGGCTTGCCACCTATCACATTGTGGGACTTAGTGTCTTCGGCTAGTCGTGGGTGCCTTGTATGTGCCTCTGCCTACGCATTCGGGGATATGGGCGTGAAGATACTTTTTTTAAGTATGAAATAATAATAAATAATAACTATCTCTATAATTATATGTTTGTGTTATGGGTGTTAGTCAACGATCCTATACATAGAAATACTTAAATATATACCAGAATAAATTTAGTAAACCCCCAGACCCGGAAATGCAGACATCTAAATGTTCATCACACAAATGCCTGCCCCCGTCGGGAATCGAATCCGAGCCTCGCGGTTGGTCGATGTAAGTTAGGCATATACTCTAGCCACTCGACCAACGAGGCGGTCAATAATAAAAATGTTTTGTGGAAAAGTACGTGTTATTTAAATAAAGTGTGTATACTAAGTATTTTGTTACTTTATCCGTAGTTTGAAGTCATTTTTGTTGATGCTCAATTTAATCATATCTAATAGTATTATTCCTTTATTGTCGCATTTTATTATTTCGTCCTTCATTTCAAATACGACCTTATAAAACCATGATAGCCCTATAAAATCAAAATAGACGTGAAAATAATATGAGCATGCGATTTTAAATTACTTTTAGGCTTGTATTTTTCATGTTTTTTACAATTGCCTCTGATACAAAAAGAAGGTACTGACATAATATTAGATTTAGGTACATAGTTACTAGTAAAAGTTTATACATAGTATGCAAGTGATATCAAGTACATAGTATGCAAGTAATAATACCTACAACCTACTGCTACGTATTTAGAATTGAATTTAATTGCTTTTTCCAAACTTTTGCTTTACATTTTACATATAAGTAGATACTTTATTAAACGTTATTTTTTTCCAATTTGATATTAAAGAAGCATAGGTATCAATAACTAAATAAATACTTGAAATTTTATCAAACGCAGGTTTTTTCTTTGCTTTCATATACTTACGTTGAGCGTCTTCATCGTTTCAAAATTTAAATATAATTTAGTTTTTAGCGTATTTTTGTTACTTTAGCAAACTTTAAAAATAACACCTGTGGTCTAACTGTCGATGAATGAAATCGATTCCCGGGTCGGTCGGGCACCATAAAAAGAAAACATCTTTTATCAATTTCTTAATAACAACGTAAGATATCCGTCAGTGGACATATACCCGGTTGGCGATAGGTTTAACACCTATCACATTGTGGTTCTAGTGTCTTCGGCTAGTCATGGGTGCATTGGTTGTAACTCTGCCTACCTCTTAAAAATAAGAGGTAACATTACCCCGACCCCTATTTTAAGGGTTCCGTACGCAAAGGGTAAAAACAGAAACCCTATCACTAAGCATCCGCTGTCTGTCTGTCTATCTCCAGGCTGTATCTTATAAACTATGATAGCTAGAAAACTCAAAATTTCCCAAATAATGTTTCCGTTGCCGCTAAGCAACAAAAACTAAAAATTAAAAAAAAAATTAGGGATACTATGGACGTGTTTTTTTGTATTTTTTAGCTCAATATTAAAACGGTAACAGGTAGCCGCTACAAATTTTCACAGAATATTTACTGACAATACCTTTATTACCTTTTATAATAAATAAATAACAATAAAGTTAATACTAAAGGGGGCTCCCATACAACTAACGTAATTTTAAAGCAATATTTGCTCGATCTTAATAAACAGGTAGAAACTGAATATTTGTAGTACTTATTTAGAAATATATTAACTATAAAAGTATACAAAAAATTATCTTCACGCCCATATCCCCGAAGAGGTAAACAGAGACACAACCAGGCATCCACGACTAGCCGTAGACACTAAATCCCACAATGTGATAGGTGGCAAGCCTGTCGCCAACCGGGCATATATATCCGATCCCGAGCAATGTATTTGTCATTAGAAAATTGGAAAAACGCAATTTTCTTTTTGTTGCCCGACCTAGGATTCGAACCCGGGACCTCAGGCAGTCAAGTCCAACAACTGAACCGCTACACCACAGAGGCGAAAAGTAAATACCTAATCTAATACATAGAGTCACAAAATGAAAATAGTCTGTACATCTAAACGCGGTGAGAGCGCCGCGCCGCGTAGTGGTGGTGGCGCGAGCGCGAGGCGGTTGCTAAGCAACGGCCGCGCGAGTAGCGGGGGGCGGCGACATCACAGAGCGAGCCATAGAGGCGCGTATGTGCACTAGCGTCGTCATGCTGCCCGGATGTGTATCGAAAACCTAACTATATGTTTGCAATATACTACGGAACCCTTCATGCGCGAGTCCGACTCTCACTCGGCCGGTTTTTTATCTTCATTATTAACTCTATTGTACACAACGAATATTACATAGTAGTAGTTGTAACTAATGCAGCTAACGGCGATTCGTTCTGAGTCAGGTTCAATCAGAATGTAACCCATATTTGAATCTCGATATCATGCGAATTTGAAATTGGAATCATATAGGTATATCATTTTAGGTAATTTTGAACACAGAACTAGTGGATCATTAACATTTAGACCTTACAAATAAATTCCACGAATCCGGTAAAATAATTTATTGTTTACTTTTAACTAAATGTTAATAGCTCACCAGTATTGTGTTCAAGAGTGCCTAAAATGACATACTCGATTCCAATTTCCAATATTGCATGAATCGAGCTTCAACAGTAACCCTACAGGCTGTGAGTGAGTTTTCACTTTTCACAAGCATGATAACGTTTAAGCGATCGTATTTGTGTAGTCAGCGTTAACGCAACTGTCAATGTCAGTGACAGACACACGAGGCCGAAGTTTCCCCTCGTGTTGGTCCAAATTTCTGTGTAGATTAGACCATCTGCCTGCCTGCCAGGCATCTCATGAGAGGCGAACAAGGTAACAAGACCAATGGTTGATAAAATGCCGTGCAACTTGTCAGAAAAAAATGTGGTACCTACTAAGTCACCTAGTAAGTAAGTAATCCTTACAGAAACTCACATTCATGACCACACTGCAGAAGTCAAAAACAGAAAAAAAGTAAACGCTTGCTTGTTTAAAAAAAAACACTGAATTTCCATAATACGTTAACGCAATAAGCGCAAAGGTAAAATAAAGCAGGATGTCCAATTTATTTCATTCTACGATCTCAAGTTTTATGAAATAAAGCTAGTTCCTTTTATTCGAAAATCTTCAATGAAATAAAAACGAAATGACTGCGACACTTCCATTTTTAATTAACTTGTTCGTGTTCAGTGTTTTTTTGCGTGAGAGTGCTTAAAATTAAATTTCTTATACGAGACGTGTGCCGTGCGTCATTATGATAACATTGTTTGTTATGAAATTGTGTCATTGCATTATTTGTGTATTTGTGTGGTACATTGTTTTATATTCGACGGCAATCGATGAAATAAACATATTTGTGAGCAATTGTTGTACCAGGGCCGGATTAATCATAAAAAAAAATAGGCAACTGCCTAGGAATCCTTCTTCAACAAGGGCCCTGTGAACGCAATCAGATACCAATCTGATCGATAAGTTAAAAACGTTAAGTAACAGGGATAACAGTCGTGCAAATACAGGTGAAAACTCATTTGATCCGGAATCATGTCCATAAAACTATGCTAATAAACAAAAGAAGATTATAAAAAGATATTTAGGTTTACTTAAATCGGTCGGGATTTTGTTTGTGACAATTTACTTTAAAAGAAATTACAGTAGTACTATTTAATTTCGTCAAACGTCGGAAATCCGACTGTATTTTAAAGATATCTATATAGAGTTGTTATTATTAAAAGTGTAAAGACCAAGATATATTTTTACAAACTGATAACAAAAAATAAATAATTTAAGATTGTTTTTTTGTTTTATTTTAATAAAATTAGAAATTTAGGAAACAAATAGAGTATAATGGCTGACCTAGAATTCCTGACAGGGTTAATCCGGCTCTGGCTATATTTATTTCTGCGGGTGATAGCTGACGTAAAATCTTGACGTAAAATCGAGTCATCATATTCCAAAACACTTTGGCATTAAACTAACCAGTCTAAAATATCTTACAGAATAGCGAACAAGCAAGCGCCTCTCTCAGTGATAGTAGACAACCGTGGCTGCAAGTTTCAATAGGTGTAACTAGTGTAACGCTACCTTAATGAAGACTCTTAGGTCAGATTTGCAAGCCTATGGGCTCCCCAATAATCCAGCAGGGAATAGGAAAAAGAAGAGCGGACAGCAGTAATATGTAAAGCGGTAGTTTCTATTTGAGCTAGGCTTAGACTACACAGAACTCGATCAAATAGTATCTACTATCATAGTTTTGATTATAGTCGTAATTGTTACGAAAATCATGATTATACGCGATTATCAGATTTACTTCATATTTTATAATATTTTTTTTGTTCTCTTGATTATATTTTTTATAAAATTAAAATTCCATCCCTGTTTCTAAAAAGATGTATACCTAAACTGAGTGGTCGTAATAATATAATAATTATAATTTTGAATTCTATACAAGTAATTTTACTTGTGGAAAACTTCGTAAGTGAATTATTTGAAGTCTTTAGCATGAGCCGGAAACTTACAAAGGGATTGATCAAAGACTAGTCCTAAAGTTATCCTAGTTTAGTTAGCTTTAAAAATTCTGTATTAAGTAGACCCAATCAAATAACTTGGGTCTAGATAGTACCGGTTTTAGCACTACCAGCGCTGTAGGCTTTATTTGGGCGGGGGCCCTTAGTACTATTCAAACTTTTGCGAAAAACATTTGTTGAAGTTACTAATAAAGTTTGATTATTCAATGTTTTTATCGCAATAATGTTTTTGGTTAAATTTGGAGACTTTACAAATAATAATTAGGCCTTGATTAGGCCTCAAATAATAATGAGCTTATCGGAGCTCATCGCGCATCCCATTGTATCTGGGGCCTTGAGAGGTCGTCCAACTGTACCCTAACCTAACGCCGCCTCTGGAGCTAGAGTCTAGACTAAGCCTTACCGAAACCATTTTCTCTGATCATTTTTTATGGAACCGTTAAATACGCACTTGGGAGAGCCTTTAAGCTTTTACTTGGTAATTTTAATTAAAATAAGTCTAGTTTTAAATAAATTAATGAATTCTCAACAACTACACAAACAATTAATTATCCAGTTAATTGTTTGTTTGCCGCAGAATTTACTTTATAATACGAGTATATACATCCCATTTTTATAATTACAAATTACTTGCATATTACAAAGCATCCTGCTTACTTATTAATTATTATTAATCACAATACGCATAATAACCTAGCTATAGATAGTTTTTAGATAGTAGCGTATTTTTAAGGGATAGGCATTACAATATTACTTACCTCACCAATACAATATCAATATTATATATGCGAAACTGTGTTAGTGTTTCTTTGTCAGTCTTTCACGTTGAAACGGCTATACCCATTTTATTTTTATTTTTTTAAATAGACCAAACTTTTTAGAAAAGCATTTTATATTACTTTTTATATATCCTGATTGCTTAATTGTGTTCCAAGAGGGGCCAAATAACGTATACGTAAGTGAAATCGAAAGCCACAGCCAGTTTGTAACGTAATACGTGTAAAACTTTTGGAGTAGAAATTTATATATTATGCTTACATTACTCGATTGCTTTTTTTAAATACATGCAATTCTTTATGCCTATCCCTATGGACAGCCACGATGTCCTCCGACGCAAACCACGATCTCACCCTAAGCGGAGGTACGGTCTTACAGGAGACACCATTAGGGAGGGGGTCCTAGGCCCCACCCATATTTCAACCTCTGGCTGAGCACTCTGCTCGCCCATTAGCCTGGTGACGTTGTAAAAGTCTTAAGACAACAGCAGTCATTTCTAGACTACTCAGGTAGATGCACCGGTGGTATCTGAGGTATCTCTAAACAATGGTCTCTTACCGTCAGATCAGCCACCTACTACGCCACAGAATAACAAAAAAAATACCTAATGAACAATACATTATGGTTAATAAAAGAATCACGAAAGCATTAGGGACCGAACACACACTTTCATCGAATCAGGTCGATATCACATTTGTAGTATCAACTCGATTTGATGCAAATTGGAAATTCGAATCTGATTAGTGTCTGATTATACCGAATTAGTTGATTTTTTTTGTAACTAAGTTTTCGCTAGTAAAAATTCGCTAGCATGTTGTGTTCAAGAGCAAAAAAAATTACACATATACGATTTCGATTTCTAATCTACGTAAAATCGAGGTTTAAGTGTAACTCGACAGTTTTGCTATTGGACCAAACAAAATTTGTTTTGTAGAAAGTCAATTTCCTCCATAACAATTACCTTAAAATAATATATAAATAAATAAAAGATATTTAAATAAATAAAAAAGCAAGCTAGCTTTCCTGATGGTAAAGGACAAACGTGGCTTACAGAAACCATGTGTGTCGCTGCCTAAATGTTAAGCCTAATCGTAGTCTACCGGCTACCCTATATTCGGGACGAATACACGACTTTGCCATTATGGTGGAAGGAAAGGTAAAGCAGTGGATGTGTTATCAGTTTCCTTGTTGACCTGTTTAACTCTTATGAAGAGCCAGGCAAAGAGGTCCAAGGACTATTCTACACAGAAGACCCGGACCAACACTGGAAAAATTACATTAACAATTTACTTTATGTTCTTGCATTTTAAAGTAGGTTAAACGTAGGCTACAAAAACATATACTACAGTCACACGATTTAATACTTATGTGCCGGAGTACTACCACGTAATGAGTTTCAGACACGATCTAGTCTAGATAAAACTATAAAAAGCGGGTTACGTCAACTGTGTCATGCAATTACTATTGTAAACCTGTGAGAACAAGATATGGCGGTATCACACGAACGCTTATCTGCTTAAAGCTGTGATATACAACTTAGGTCAAACTGTTTATAGGTCAAACTTCGTACCAGGATAAAAGTATTTCAGTTTTAAAATCTAACACATCGGTGCAGTTTGAAAGACGTGACAGGCTTAGATAAACTGGGAATCTACGATACTAAACGAATACAGATGAATTATATTTTTTGAGAGTTGAAGTGGTTTTAATTTTGTAATTAGTCTCGAAGGAATTCTGAAAATAAATCACTAAACGTGGCAAACCAGTATCATCGTGTTTATGGTCGAACTCACTGAAGCTTCTCGACTGATTTTTATGACGTTTGATAGCTATGAGAATAGATCGTAAAGTGTATTTCATACTGCTAGGTAATAATATATGACTTAACGTTTGCCGTGTCAGCTTTTAATATTTTAATACACTTCGATGTCTAGTTTACTAATTCGGGAGCGACTATAAATAGTTTGTTATCATAAATATCTTAAGATTTGTAAATAATTATGACACGTTAAATAAGAAAGTATTTAATATTACTACCATTGTAAACAAAGAAAAAGAACGGGCACGATACACCTCCTTGCAATACTACCTTTGTTAATAAGAAAGCGAATTTCTTATTTCGATTGTACCATAAAAATTACTTTAATAAATCTAGCGGTATTTGATTAAATGTTAGCAAATGCAATGTCGTCATTACTTATCATATCAATACTTTATAAATATATATAATAAACAATATATATCTACAATTTCATGTAAATCACATGTTGCTACTGTTTGTTATAATAGTGCGAGGCTGTTATGGACGGTTTGACACAAGTTTTGCCGAGGAGGAAACATTTACATTTTCATTTTATTTAAGCTATTAATTGCCATACTAGTTATACCAAAATTCATATTATTATATTTTTTTCGATGATAAATTTAACTTCACATTACTACTGCAATGTGTCAAACCGGCCATAATAACGTGCCGCTATTATAGTTTACTTTTAATTTTTAAATCAAATTGAGATGTTGGGTGTTTTATTTTTGTATTAATAATAATGTTATTTGTTTCGTTTAATATTGTTTCTTTTTTATCGTAAATTTACTAGGCGTGTCGCTTATGCAACGACACCAGAGTAGCGTTTGATATGTTGATGACATTACAGGGTCAACCGCGGAACCTCTAGGGTCAGCATATGCGACGCAGTTTGGCACGGCGTTCGCGGCGGCGCCACTGGGCTCTGTGCTCGGCACAGCGGCCGCTGCTGCTGCTGGCAAACAAGTCGAAGGTAATTATTTCAAATCTTATTTTCATATCACAAAAGGGTTAAACCGTTCAACTAAGAATAGAACATTTAAAACAAAATAATTTAATCTCTGAAAAAGCATGATTCGGCAACCATATTGAATTTAAAATATCGTCAATTATATCTCAGAAAACTATTTCGTTTTATATTATATATTTTCCTTTTATTAGACAGAAATATTGCATTAAGAATAGTGTCAAAATTAGTCTGGCAGAAAATCTGTGGTGATATGCTCCTAACGCATTCGTAACAGAGATCAGGGGCAGTGGAATCAATGGAAAGTGTTGGTGTAAAAATGAGTAAGAGCATCGTCCGTTGCTTTGGTGTCATGGGAAAAATGGCAGATAAAAGATTGGCAAAACAGACAATAGAAGTGTGCATGGTTGAAGCTGTACCTGGGTAGACCTAGGTTGACATTCTACGGACAAATTGCTAGTGTATTAACTGAAGGTGGTTGCAAGCCTCCGAAACCGGAGTATGGTATGAAGAGTAATTAAAGTGTAGAAACTACGCAGGAATTGTAACGCTAAGCTCTCGATACTCTTTGCCTACTATGCAAGAGTCTTGGCATGAAAAAAATGTATGTACGTGTGAGTGGAATGATGTTGCAAAATCATATATTGCCATAACGTCAGCGCTTGCCGTTAACGTGCTTCGGTTTGGAGGGTAAGGTAGCCAATAAACTTACTTTTGCTCGAGGCCTAACATCCCGGCCTAAGGTTGGCAACGCACCATTACCATCTTTGGTGTCTCTAGGCAGTTTGAATTTCTTACCATCAGGAAATCCGTCTGCTTGTTTGCCTTCCTATAACGTAAAAAAAAAAACAAACCAAACTTTCTGCTCCTTCAAGCGTCTCTAATGTCTAACTTACGAATTTGTTTTATAAAAATCTTGTTCTTAATTTCCAGGTCCAGAAGGCGGCAACCTGTTTATTTACCACCTGCCGCAGGAGTTTACGGACACGGACCTGGCATCTACTTTCCTGCCGTTCGGTCACGTGATATCCGCAAAGGTGTTTATAGACAAACAGACCAACCTGTCCAAGTGTTTCGGGTTTGTGTCGTACGATAACGCCGCGTCCGCACAGGCCGCGATACAAGCCATGAATGGCTTTCAAATAGGTACAAAGAGACTTAAAGTTCAATTGAAACGTTCTAAAGAGCTGTCGAGACCGTACTAGAATATTCCAGAACTCGTTCCTAGTGAAATAAACAATACAAGAGGTTGTAAGTTTCCGATGTGATGTATCCGGTGCACACGAACTGAATAGTAGTTAAGGTTTGATCGAAACGCGAGTCCACGTGCACAGTTGTTATTTATTAAGTATAAGGCTAAGGTTTGTGTCAAAGGATTTTATCTTTTCCAAAGTATTCCCCAAATTCGTTTATATTAGTTGTTTTTTTTTTAATCATAAGTTGTAGTCAGTTTTAGTATAAGTTGAATGCGTTTGAGGAACACTGCTATGAGCGCCAAAGAGCTGTTTAAAAGCTTATTACCAATTTCGAAGTGTCATATGATTTTAGAGAATTAATTTTATCCAAAGCATACATCGACCGTAGATAATATTTACCATGTAGGTCCTTTTGATCAAACAATGTTACCAATAGCAAAATAAATGTTGCCATTGCAATTATTTGTTTGAAAGTGTTTAATTAATATTTTGACGATCTCAATGTGTCAGTCAACGTCTGTGTAGCGTTTTGGTGGTCGTTATTAATGTACTTAATTTCCTATAACTGTAACTGTGTCAAACCTTTTTTGTGTTTGTTTTTTTTTTATATAGCAACATATCATTTGGTACTGAGTTTTTTACCAAAGCGCTATATGAATAATACATCTTTGTTGCATTCTTGATTCTAATCTTTGTGTAGACATCGAACTCTGACCTTAGTCAAAATCTTTTGTTAGATTTAAGTATTTAAAATTAGAATAAGTTCTTGTGTAAGTTGGACATTTTTTCTGGTTTTTGCACACGAATTGTGCAATCCTCTTGTTGTTTTGTCTTTATTACTACTTTTTTTCGAACTTTAAGACTTCAATATAATTTATAGCCCTCAGTCTTCAATACAATTTTCAAAATTTCTTACGTGTTTTTTAAATTAAAATCGTTTTTAACATTAAATCGTCTTGTATAAAGCAGAGCTAGACGCTTTTTTCATTTTAGTATCATATAAACACTGCGAAAAAAAAAAGAGAATAAAAGAATAAAATTTTCATTAAACTGTAATATCGCATAATTATTTACAAATATTTTTGTTTAATGCATTTTTATTATTTTTGTTTAGTCATCCAATTCTATTGCATATTAGTGTAATTATTTTCCTTAAATAACACCTAAAGTATATATATATAAAAAAAATGTTTAATACATTTTTTTTGTAATTAAAAGCACCACTTGTTTTTAAAGAGCAAAAAAAAGTATAAATAACACTATAAAAATACCACCCATTAAGAATTCACAATTTCGAAACTACATATTTAGGCCAGATAAAAGCTATCATATGGAAGACTGAGGAACTATACTATAGTTTTTAATTTTAAAAATAAGTATTACTTAATTAATTTTTAGAACAAAAAATATATTATCTTATATCTATTATACGTCAACGATTGACGGATTATAGCTCAAGTGATTGAAAAAAATTGTTTGTTTTGTTGTTTAATTTTCTGAACCATATATTATTTAGTTTAAGATTTTCGGACATACCTTTCGTTTAATAAAAAAAACTTATTTACTTATTACTTTTTAAGTATATTATTTAATATTATACATTTTGTTTATCGAAATCCAGAACTGATAAAGTTTTGCTATTAAATTTATGTAAAAAATACTAGGGTATTAGTTTAAATATTATGGGTTTTTAAAATTACTTTGAGTGACTTCTTAAAACTACTGAAGATAATGAAGTAAAATTTATTTCATTACGTAAATATACCTATGATACATTCAGAGTAAATATTATCTTGTCTAAGTTCCTTTCAATCAAGGAAACAAATTTTTGATTTATTACATTATAAGTAAATTATTATTCATAATGGGGATATGTTAATGGCCACGAAGCTCGGACTTAGTTAAGCCTTAAACTATTTATTTATCTAATGTAACTGCCAAAAATAAAAATAATGTTTTAAGATGGAAAAAATGACTCTTGCGTAATGGCGGTGATCTTTGACTAATGTATAATTAACTATCTCATCACTTGGAGTAACTATTGAGATCTGTATTAAAATTGAGTGTAAGGGCATAATCACACTTCCATGCATTACGCTGTGTTGCGTGTCGACACACCTACTCGCGTACTTGCCGGAGTGCAGATCAGCATCATCGTGTAGCTTTTATACGTACTCACACGCGTAGTTGCGTATTTTAGACTCATGGCGGCTCTGATTCATTGCATTCAAAGCCATTCACTGTGGACGCTAGCACTGCGGCACTCAATGCTATATCTTGCGTCCCGCCCGCACACACAGGGTACAAACGAGGGTACATGTTTCTTCGCATGTAGCGTGTCATCTCCATAAACGCGCGTGGATGCGTTTTGTGTGTGTTCGACTATGCTACTTTTCTGTAATCGCAATCCCGCGATACGGTGCGTGATGCGGCGCAGTGTGCGAATTGCCTTAGGCTTTAAACACTTTAGTCGGATTTGCAACGTAGTTGTTATTGGCGATGACTTCGCAACGGGTAAGTAGAACAAATGTGTGATGCACACTTGAAGCAAATTCTCGTGACTTGAACATTACACGTGTCTGACATTTAATACCTTATATTAATATATATTTGTTCTTTTCACATGTCACATAAATATGTGTAACTTTCATCAACATTACAGTAACTAAAGTTCGTTTCCTTATCGATGAATGTAATTAAACGATGATTTCAAATACCTTATGTAGATGATATTGGAGTGATATTTTTTTACTGATCTCAATGTTACAAAACAATTGTTTTCGTTCTTTATTCAACTTTAAACAGACTATTTTTTCATAATATGCAGAACCTTAATCATGTTAATTGCAGTTTTATTTGCAAAGCCAATCACGATCCTTTGGGCCAGTTTTATAGGTGTGATCTAGGTAAATAAATACTTGGTAAGATAATTTTTGTACCTATTCAATTTCGTGTAATTCTATTGAGACCTCGTTGTTGTTGTAATCCTTTATTCCCCAGATCGATTTCATCAATAATTGTTACAAATCATGTAAAAATAAGTTAAAATTACGCTTCGATGTGCTAACAGAAATATAGATAAAAAAATACATGCTGAAAATCCAATACATACAGTTCATTTTCTTTTTTTAATCAATCTTGAATTCACATGGCAAGCTAATAATGCTCATTCTGCCTCAATCGTTGCGACTAATATTCGTGTTACTGTACCATTATAATTTATTATTTGACTTTTTCATGACCTACTATTATTTCTAATGACATTAACATCTGTTTATTAAACAAAAATAATAAGACAGTCGTTATATAATAAGTAAAATCTTTTTACGTCAACTATATAGAATATCGAAGTGTATTTTTAATTTACTTGCATTGCGCTGGCACAGATAATATAAGGCTACAAAATATAGTAAGAGATTTTTTGTATTGCTTAGATCAATTTTAAAAATTAAACAAAACATGTTCCCTGCGCTGATTAGTCAAACTGTCAATATTCAAATATTCTCGCTACATAATTCTAAAAAATGAATGATAATGGGCTTAAAATCGTAATAAAAACTAGTCTATGATTGGCAATGTAATGACTGCTGCGACATAATTCCATTTTTATTATTATTCAATAGTTTCCTGTATGTCAAAACTGAAAATTTTAACTGATTTAGAAAGAATATTATACAAAAGTATATCTAAATATACAACTTTTATATTTGCTATTTTCTATTTCATCAAGATTTTTCAAGATGAAATAAACTGTTTTAATCTAACCATTAAATTTTGCTACAGTAACACAAGAATACGAGAAGACACGTACCACAAAGAAAATTAGACGACTGTTTAATAAAACTCTGTTTAAAATTAAAATTCGACCAATAACATTCTTGTATTGTACACTTGTGATTTGGCAGAATCTTATTGGTCGAAAATCTAATTTTACAGTGTTTAGAAAAACGTGTGTTTAACAAGTGCTTAATATTCTTGGGGTATTATGTGTCCCATATTTAGATATACTTAATAAATCTGTTAATTTCATAGTTCTGTATATTTTTTTTTTTTTATTGTACATCATTTTGTATTTAAAAATAATAGTTACAACAAATAAGTAAAATATTTAGTTACAAGACTTCAAATGTTCTCCAAGTTACATCGCTTCTTATTCCGACTCTCAGCGTTCTTCATTTTCACATGTTTTGCTTCATTTTTGTCTTATAATATATTTAAATCAAAAGTATTCAGACCCTATAAAGTTAAAAGAGTTTATTTCACTATCGATACTAAAAATTTTTAAAAAATGTAAAGTGTATTATTTGGCAGTTATTGCACAATGAAAATTAGTGTTATGTAGCTCAAAAACTTCAAACTTGAATTTTCAAAGACTAACAATTGATTTCAAGATTTGCCAAAAGTTAATTTGAACATTGAGAAACACCTTAGTAATGTAGGTGCATTTTAAAAAAGGACAAAAAGAGTTTACCAACTTTTAGTAGATTTTCAAATAAAAAGTTAAATAAATAATTCGCTAATGAGAAGATAGTTAAACGAATTTACTAATTAATAACGAAAAAAAATGTGTCTATCTATATGTATTAGAACAACTTTATTTTTTACTGCCATTACCTTTTGTATTTAAAATTAATTCATTCATTCATAGAGCATCTAATTCAAGTTTGAAGGTTTTAATTTACTTTCATCCTTGTATTTAAAACAATGTCTACTTTTACCTTAGAATGGTCTGAATTAATTCTTAGGGTCATCCCACACGATTTTAAAGAGTCGCGGTACCTACAAAAACGGCATATCCTTAACAGTTGTAAAGTTTATTTTTACACTATTTTAAAGCACCTTATTTAGTAGGTATACATAATTGGTATAAAAATTAATATAAAGAACTGTTTTATACAACACCCGTTTTGTTGATATGAATGTAAATAAATGTCAAGTTAACGAATGTGTGATTATTTATATCCTTCAAGGAAAACACCATAGATCTCGTAGCAGGAGTTAACACTTTAATGTCCATGCATTACATGTGATGCACTGGGTACGTGGGCGCCGGCAGCATGGTGTAAGGGGGTGCAACTGCACCCCCCTGTCCGGAAAGAAAGTACCTATATAGAAAAAATTACCTGACTGAACTTGTGGTAGAGTAATGCTTTTTGAGAGTATGTGTTCGTATGAAAATATGTATGTTGCTATATATGTTTATTTCGATGATTTATATAGGTTAATAATATGTATAGATGGAGATGCATCCTCCTGAAAATAATCCTGGCGACGTCCATGACTGGGTAGCTGACTCGATACGTCCGTGCATAACATGAAATGCACTGTGAAGTATATCGCGTTGATCATAATATCGCAACCAATGATCTATATGTCTATGATCGCAACATAATTGAAGACGTGAATTGATGAAGGCTATATGTCACAATTTTGAGTAATTCGATGTTAAAGTTTTACATATATTTAATAACACCATACCGACATTACATTTAATGCATTTGAACTTATGTATTGGACATTTGGTAATGGACAAGCAACTATATTATTGGGACAGTCAAAGTGTTGACCCAAAAAACCATT
The DNA here is from genome assembly GCA_002245475.1 of Calephelis virginiensis. Taxonomy (NCBI): domain Eukaryota; kingdom Metazoa; phylum Arthropoda; class Insecta; order Lepidoptera; family Riodinidae; genus Calephelis; species Calephelis virginiensis. Next base: position 140,491 of record NJDC01004596.1, read on the forward strand.
GATTAGTGCAGTGTAACAGCTTGCGTGGCTAGAGATCTCCGCTTTGCCTATTTCTGCTGATATAATGAGCGTTTTTCACGTTGATGCGGTCTCGAGGCTATAATACTCTTTGACTTGCACGCCAGAATTTACACCCCCGCCTACCTTATGCTAAAAAAATTGTGACTCGGATATGTTTTTTTATAAAAAATGTTGGTTCCTCTATCTCGACGTCAAGATGGAGGGACTATTCTAACATGATATTCATGGAAATATTAATTGATATTTCTCGACGTATTAAAAATAACGACTAAAAAAATTGGTCCCTCGAACTGGACGATTCGATAAAATTACCACACCGTACATTACCGCCGTTTCCAACCTAGGCTAGGCCACGGGGACCAGCGATGGTGCGAACGACGAAGCGTCTGGTGAGCTGACCATTCACGCGGCACCGGCAGCAGGCCACGGGCAGTCGCGTTAACCGCCGCGACCATTAAGGAAGTCCTATAGTGAAATTCCCTTTTTTATATTGGAAGGCAAACAAGCAGACGTATTTCATGATGGTAAGAAATTCACGCCATCTAGAGACACCAAAGGTCGTAATGGTGCGTCGTCAACCTGAGGCCGGATATTAGGCCTCGGGCTCAAGTCAGTTTAACGGCCAACTTATCCTCCGAACCGGAACACGTCAACGGCAAACACTGAAACCTTCGATTACATTCTTATTAATATTCAACCTGAATTGGAGAATCAAGTCTATGCAAATTAAATTTCAAATGTAAAAATAGTTTTTGACATTATTTGCAGCTAGTATTTCAGCAATAAAATCTCGGTGTTCATATTTCGCGGCGAAAACAACTAAACTCATTTAATCACTTTAGTATAGACTATTCGCCGTGACTGCCACTCGACTCCGTGGCTTACTCCCTGTGCTTGCTCCTTACTGATTGATACGTTTGTTTAGATCGCCCGCCGCGCCGCCAGTCGCCTCCGCGATTCGCTCGATATATTTCGCCGGTCGCTTCACTGGTCGCCGTGGCGCGTGGTATGCTAAGAACATTGCTATACTTTTGTTTTAGTCGCTAGACGCTTCGCCGTTCGCAATATTCGATTTAGCGAGTATCCCTTGGCCAGGCTGTTATTAGCGCGCCCGACTCCCCTTCACACTAGTGTGACAGTAAAGAAATAATTTTACTTATTTTCACATTAGTGTGAAAGATAGGAAGATGACTTTCTCATCATAACACTGTTTAGATATAAGTACTTTTTACTTGCGAGGAAGGTTTATATGTGTATAACATAGAAGTTTGTCCACCTGTGCGAAACTGAAACGGGATGCTAGTAAATTATAAAATAAAATTACGTATATGCTTCATTCAATTAAAAAAATGTTTATTATGAAAACAGTATTTCTATCTGACAAAATAAAGGACTACCCGTAAATAAGTATAATTTGTGGGACTACCAATATTAATTTACGGAAGGGTTTCCAGAAAATTGGCTAAGCAATATTTCTAGTAAAGGTACAGAGAGGTTTTAATTGTAACAGTGTAACGAAGATATGGTTTCCTGCCGAACACACTCATGTGAAGATTGGCAAACACAGAAACACAAAATTATTTCTTTACCGTCACATCAGTATGACAGGGCAGTGTGAACTGTGAAGGTGAGTCGGGCGCGATTTAACCTAACTTCGAAGCAAGTCGAAGAATAATCTGAACTGTCATTATGGAAGCAAGAACTCAATCAGAATAGAAAGCCCATAGCCATCCAGTCTTTACTTAAAAAAATATAGGAATATTATATTAGTATCTTCACCATATCCCCGAAGGAGTAGGCAGAGGCACAACCAGGGCACCCACGACTCGCCGAAGACACTAAGTCCCACAATGTGATAGATGGCAAGCCTATCGCCAACCGGGCACGTATTCGATCGTGGACAACGTTATTCTTATTAGAAAATTGAAAATATGTGTACATTTTCTACTTTTTTTTGTTGCCCGACCTGAGATCTCAAGAAGTCAAGTCCGACGCCGAACCGCTAGACTACAGAGGCGATAAAACTATATATTAAAACCTCTTGGTATAGTTTAACCATTACAGCTGTACCGCGCCCAAGGTATGTGACGATGGGGAGTATTTGCTGTTGCCCTTGGTTATGCTCTGTCAGTCTGTCGTCGTCGCTCAGTCTATAGCAATTAGAAGCAAAATGCATGGGTGCAAATAATGGCGGCATTTAGCTAGCTGTCTTAGCCTAAGAACTCAAAGAGCGGTTTTTACCCGCGCCCGCGGCGGTCGCGGTTCTGCAGTTTTATTTCAAAACTCGCGAGAGTGGAAAAGCAAACTTGTACGATTCTACGGGCGGGCGACCGCTGCCGCGGGAGCCGCAAACAACCGCGGCGCAGCGGTTGTAAAACGAGTCATGAAATGTACCTGCTTTTTGCATATAGGTAAATCTACATTCTACAGAAACTGCGGGCCCACAAACGCTGCGGGCGCGGGTTAAAACTGCTCCGTGAGTTTTTTGCCGTTCTCATCTCAATCTTTTTGCTGTTTCTCATTTTCTTAAACTTAGTTTAACGTACATAGCTGCCGCGGTCTCAAAGTGATGACGAAAGAGTTTTACATGTCTCCGCTTCTACAAAGCTGATTATTAGAAAATATTGCTTATGGCCGTACACGATACATTAATTATCTTTGCAATTGCAATTTTCAATACAAAAACTTGAGAGGTGTCAAGGGACACCCGGATGGAACGAAGTTCTCTCTCCCCCTTCTCTCTCAATCTCTATCAATATCTAGTAATCTCTATCTCTCTTATAGAGAGAGACAGACAGAGAAACATGAAAAAATAATAATATTAAAAATAATAAAAAAAAGTAAATAAAGAGAGACAGACAGAGAAACATGAAAAAAAAATTAAAAAAATAAATCCAAAAATAAAAAAACATACATACGCAATCCGCAAAGCTTACAATAGCTTACTATAGCAAAAAGTGTCGTGACAACTTTTCGTAAGAATTTTTTCCGTATAGCCTCCTTTCACAACGCGCAATAAGGAACTTCGTTCCAAAATTGTGACTTAATGATAGATTAAATCTTAATTGACGTCTCTGAGTGCGGCGGCAAGATATTGAATTAGACCCCTAGTTTTTAGTGAGGCCCAATCAGAGTTGATATATTAGTTTTGACATGGTGTAGTAACAAAAAAAAACATGTTTTGCGTTTGCCAATATTCCTGTAACCAATTCCATTTTTTAAGAATATCTACCGTACACACACCTCGTTCATAATTCCTTATTAGGCATGATAAATATATACCTTAAACTAAGAACTCACGGAGCGGTTTCCACCCGCGCCCGCCGATGTCGTGGAACTGCGGTTTTATTTCAAAACTCACGGGACCGGTAATATATGTGATCACAAAGCCGTCGCGGTTGAAGTCATCGCTCGCAAACTTGTACGACTCTACGGGCCGAGAACCACAAATAACCGCGGGCGCTGCGGTTGTAAAACGCGTCGTGAAATGTGCTTACTATTTGCATATAAATCTACATTCTACAGTAGCCGCGGGCCTGTAAACGCGACGGGCGTAAATGAAAACCACGCCGTGAGTTCTTAGCCTCACTTTTAGGGTAAGCTAATATTTCATTCTAAATGTATTATTAAAATAAAATTAAAACATCAAATAAATTATTTATTGAACCTAATCAAACCCAAATTTATTAACATCTTCTTCTATCACATTATCTTCATCCTCGACCTTAACTTCCGTGGATTCCTCTTTTAAAAGCGGCTTAGATGATTTAATCAGACCATGCTCATCAGCCAGTGGCAAGATGTCGCAAATTAATGGCGACTCCACGCCCAAGATGTAATGGCATGTCCTTGGTTCCAGGAGGTACAGTGACACTTGTGCTGGGCTGGAGGAGTTCTCTAGACACTTCAGCTTTACTTCAGTCTGTCTAGGTTTGCCCGTTTTGTCACACACATCACCACCGGAGTAGAAGTGGGTGATCGAAGTACGTTGCTCTGAAACATTTGAAGTGAGATCCTTAGACTTCGTATCAGATTTTTTTGGACCATGAAAGAGCTAACAACTTCTGAATTGACGTTACCGACATGCTCAAACTTTTCCTGCGATATTTACGTGCGCAGCGGTTTTCTGAAGTTGGTTCTGGTACGGATAATAGTATAGAGGTTTTAGTTGAAATGACGCGTCCTACGACAATACTAAGAGCGTTAAACCAGCATTGGTTAAACGCTTTGGTATTCTTTTTTCTGTCAATCAAGCAAACAAATTTGCTAGTAAAAAAACGACGAGTTGCACTCAGGGAGTGCCGGCAGAAGTGAAAACTTGAATATTAACGTTGTGCATTTTTGATATTTTGGAATGGTTAGGGAATAATTTTGCACGAATTGCTTTAATTATCAGTATGAAAGTACTATCATTTATGTGGTAGAACACAATATTAATTAATGACACCAACATGACAACACGAACAATCGCGCAAGCGCCCTGCGCCGTCTTACGAATCAGGTCACGTGTCCTGACGCGAGTTTAGAAAATTTTACCTATTCCAAAAAAAGTTTTCAACGCCGCTAAAGAAGTTTTCACTTCCAAAAAATCATGATATCTTAGAGCTGCACAAATTTCTTACAGCAAGTGTAAATCCTAACCAGCTCTTTCTGTCTTATTAGTAAAAATAGACTAAAATACTCAAAGCTTTACGTGACATAGTTCTTATTACACTGAACTACAGACTATATTGTCTTTTAAAACCTTGGAGTTTTTCATTCTGAGTTCTTATTACTTATACTTGATTGAGATGCGCCGCCTATATTTACCTATACTGCGAACCTAAACTGACACCATTCTGGTTTCGTAAGAAACTAGAGGTTGCGTAGAAAAGTCTGATGACTGAAAACCTGATGGTTTCTACGAAATAACATGTTTTTGTAACTCAATTACAATTTTGTCTATGACAAATATATATACATACTTGGAGGCGAACTATTTTTTTCACAAACTTAAGGGTAGGTATATAAAAACTATAACCAGCCAGCCGTCAAGGCAGTTTTCGCGCGCGTGTAGTCAGGTAAAGATAGTGTCGAAACTCTGTCCCAGCTTTTCTCGAATCTATTTTAGTCTGAGTTTTTACTTTCATTATTTTACTTGTATTTTTTTTTAGGTATTATATTTTAAATTGTTTTTATTAAATGTTACTTTGTTAATGTTTGAGTAGTCGTTGTACTTGATTTTTAAAAAACAAAATTCCTAATTTCATCCAAATGTTATAGTTTTTTATTCAGTCCATTTGGAGTTAAATTTTCAAAAAATACATATAAAAATGAAGAAGAAAAGATAAAAAAGGAAGAGCATGGACAGTCAATGAATATTTTTTATGATAATTATCAAAGAAAATAACTATCGCAAATATTTCGAATCATTGCATTAATTCTTCAGCAACACGTAGCACGGTCTTCGGGATCTCTAATGGTGAGTCCATTGACACACCTGTCTTGTTCCACAATATCCGGCTAGCGTTTTTGGGATCGAACCTTGCACCAATTCCTAGCCTTTAGACATATTTCGCATTACTACAAAAATAAAGACAATGTTTAACTAAACATTGTCTAAATTTTACGTCCATCCAATATGTTACAATAATGTGACAGCATGTCTTCACGTCCTATCGGATCCTCTGGACCCAATAACCGCGGCAAACGCAAGCCTCCCTCCCAACCCGAACACAAACTCACAGCACACTACACTACACCGGCGCCGCCGGTCTCGGCGACGAAGACCTCTCTTGCGGCCGGCGCCTAACAGCGAGCGATGAGCCGCCACTATTCCTCCATCAAGTCTACACAGTAACCAGAACGCAGCATTAAGTCGAGGTACGATCTCCCGGGAGACAGCCCTTGTTGCTGGCTTTGTAGGGAACTTTCCAACCCATCTAAATAATGACGTCTCGGGCTGACTACTCTATTAGACCCACAAAGCCCGGTGAAGTTGTAAAAACCGCCAAGTTGGCATTAAAAAAAAGGCAGCATGTTATTGGTTGATCATCCAATTTCAGATTGTGTTTAACAAAACATGTGTTCAAAGAGAGTTTTTATTTTGTTTGTTGTGAGACGGATTGCGTTTTTAATTCTACTTAGCTACTAAGTACTTACCTATAGGCTTCGGTGCTTTTCCTCTATTCTCTTTAATCCAGTCGAGATGAGCTTGTTCATTGAACTTCCCCAACATGAGGGTAGTCTTTTCTCCCGCGCGATCCACGTGGTATTGGGTTACGTGTTTCCCATAACAAAACTC